>PVKU01001603.1:0-90741 GCA_004027475.1 Anoura caudifer
GGGAACCAATAGTGATGGGAGGAAAACTGAGACTCAAATCAATGGAGTGGACCAGAAGGAAGAAAGAAACAACCAAACACAAAAGAAGGAAGAAACAAGAATTCAAAAAAATGAGGAGAGGCTTAGGAACCTCCAGGACATCTTTAAATGTCCCAACATCTGAATTATAGGGGTACCAGAAGGGGAAGAAGAAGAGCAATGAGTGGAAAACTAATTGAAACAAATAATAAAGGAGAACTTCCCCAATCTGGCAAAGGAAATAGACTTCCAGGAAGTTCAGGAAGCTCAGAGAGTCTCAAAGAAGTTGGACCCAAGGAGGAACAAACACACCAAGGCACATCATCATTACATTAGCCAAGATTAAAATGAAGGAGAGAATTCTAGAAGCAGCAAGGAATAAAGTCACAGTCACCTACAAAGGAGTTCCCATCAGACTGTCAGATGATTTCTCAAAATATACCTTACAGGCAAGAAGGGGCTGGAAAGAGGTATTCCAAGTCATGAAAGTCCAGGACCTACATCCAAGATTGGTCTATCCAGCTAGAAGCTCTCATTTAGAATGGAAGGGAAGATAAAGTGCTTCTCAGATAAGGTCAAGTTAAAGGAGTTCATCATCACCAAGCCCTTCTTATATGAAATGTTAAAGGGACTTATCTATGAAAAAGAAGTTAAAAAAATAGGACAGTAAAAAGACAGCAAACTCACAGATATTAACAACCACACCTAAAACAAAAGTGACCTAAGCAAACACTAGACCAGGAGCAGGAACTCAGAAATGGAGATCACATGGAGGGTTTGCAACAGGGGAGTGGGAGGAGGAGAGAGGGAGAAAAGGTACAGAGAATAAGTAGCATAGATGGTGGGTAGAAAATAGACAGGGGGAAAGGGCAAGAATAGTGTGGGAAATGTAGAAGCTAAAGAACTTATGACACATGGACATGAACTAAAGGGGGGAATGTGGATGGGAGAGGGTGTGAAGGGTGGAGGGGAATGATGGGGGAGAAATGGGACAAATGTAATAGCATAATCAATAAAATGTAATTAAAAAAGATACAACTGACCTCTGAATATTCATTTTGTATTCTGCTACTTTGTTGAATTCATTTATCAGTTCTAGTTGTTTTTTGGTGGAATCTTTAGGGTTGGTTTTCTTATACACTACCATGTCATGTACAAATAAAGACAGTTTTACTTCTTCCTTTCCAATGTGAATGCCTTTTATTTTTTGTCTTATTGCTGCTTTAGGATGTCCAGTATTAAGTTAAATAAGAGTGGTGAAAGCGGACAAACCATTTTTATTCCTGATCTAAAGAGAATCACTTCTGTTTTTTTCCTGTTAAGTATCATGGTATCTGAGTGTTGGTCATATATGGCCTTTATTGTGCTGCCATATGTTCCCTTTGCTTCCCACTTTGCTGAAAGTTTTTATCATAAGTGGGTGCTGGATTTTGTCAAATGTGTTATTAATATAATCATGACTTTTATAATCATAAGTGGGTGCTGGATTTTGTCAAATGTGATATTAATATAATCATGATTTTTATCCTTCATTATATTTATGTGATGCATCACATTAAATGATTTGTGGATATTGTACCAACCTTGCATCCCAGGAATAAATCCCAATTGTTCATGGTATATAATTTTTTTAATGTATTGGTGAATTCTGTTTGCTAGTGTTTTGGGAATTTTAGCATCTTTGTTCATCAGGGATATTGGCCTATAATTTTCTTTTTTTACAGTGTCTTTATTTGGTTTTGGAATTAGGATAATGCTGGACTTATAAAATGAGTTTAGGAGTGTTTCCTCTTCTTGAGTGTGTGTGGTGTGTGTGTGTGTGTGTGTGTGTGTGTGTGTGTGTGAATAGTGTAAGAGAGATGTTAGTTCTCTGAATGATCAGTAAAATTTACCTGTGAAGCCATCCAGTTTAGGACTTGTTTGTTGGGAGTTTTTGATTATTGCTTTAATTTTGTTAGTTGTAATTGATATGTTCACATTTTTTGTTTCTTCTTGAAGATTTTGTGTTTTTAGGAATTTATCCATTTTTTCCATGTTGTCCAATTTGTTGGCATTCAGTTGTTCATAATATTTTCTTACAATCCTTTGTATTTCTGTGGTGTTACTTCTCCCCTTTGATTTGTGATTTTATTTATTTGGGTCCTCACTTTTTTTCTTGATGCGTCTGATTAAAGGTTTATTTGTCTTGTTTATCTTTTAAAAGGACCACCTCTTGGTTTTATTAACCTTTTGTATTATTTTTTAGCCTGTTTTGTTTATTTCCATCCCAACCTTCATTATTTCTTTCCTTCTACTCACTTTGGGTTATGTTTGTTGTTATTCTTCTAGTTCCTTTAGGTATAAGATTAGGTTGTTCATTTAAAATTCTTCTTGTTTCTTGAGGTAAGCCTGTAGTGCTAAAAATTTCTTAGGACTGCTTTCACTGTGTCCCATAGATTTTGGGTTGTTGTGTTTTCATTTTTATTTATTTCAAGGTGCCTTTGATTTCTTCTTTGATCTCAGTGTTAATCCACTCATTGTTTAGTAACATGTTATTTAGCTTCCATGTTTTTGTGTGTTATATCTTGTGATTAATTTCTAGTTTCATACCATTTTGGTAGAAGATGCTCATACAATTTCAATTTTCTTAAATTTATTGAGACTTGTTTCATGTCCTACCATGCAGTCTATCCTAGAAAATGTTCCATGTGCACTTGAAAAAATGTATATTCTGTTGCTTTGGGGTAAAATGCTCTGATGATACCAATTAAATCCTTCAGGTTTGGTGTGCCATTTAAGGTCACTGTTTTCATGTTGATTTTCTGTCTGAAAGCTCTATCCACTGATGTCAATGAATTGTTAAAATTTTTTACTATGACTACACTACTGTTGATTTTCCCTTTATATCCACCAAGATTTGCTTTATATATTTAGGTGCTCCTGTGTCGGGTGCATAAATATTTATAAAAGTTTTACCCTCTCATTGAATTGATTTTTTTCTCATAGATAATGTCCTTTGTCTCTCATTTAGCCTTTGTTTTAAAATTTATTTTGTCTGGTACAAGCATTGCAACCCCAGTTTTGTTTTGTTTTGTTTTGTTTTTCATTTCCATTTGCATGAAATATCTTTTTGCATGGGAAAAGATATTTACTTTCAGTCTTTCATTCTGACATGGGTCACTTGTAGAAAGTATATATATGGGATCTTGTTTTCTTATCCATTCAGCTACCTTATGCCTTTTGACTGAAACATTTAATCCATTTACTATAAAGTGATTATTAATGTGTATCTATTATTTCCATTTTATTCTTTATAATTATGTTCCTCTTTTTCTCCCTTCTTTAAACAGTCCCTTTAACATTTCTTGTAAAACTGGTTTGGTGGTAATGAACTCCTTTAGCTTTTTCTTGTCTGGAAAGCTATTTCTACTTCCATTTTAAATGAGATCCTTGTTGGATAGAGTAGTCTTGGTTGTAGATCCCTGTTTTTCATCATTTTGAATATTTCACATGTGATGTCTTCTGCCTGAAATGTCTCTTGAAAAATCAACTGTCTTATGGGAGTTCCTTTGAAGGAAACTAAGTGTCTTCCTCTTGCTGCTTTTAAGATATTTTCTTTATCTTTAACCTTTGCCATTTTAATTATGATGTGTCTTGGAGTGGATCTCTTTGAATTCATCTTGTTTGTAACTCCCTGTGCTTCCTGAACTTGTATGTCTATTTCCTTGTCCAAGTTAGGGAAATTTTCAGTCATAATTTCTTCAAATAGATTCTTGATCTCTTGCTCTCTCTCTTCTCCTTGCAGTATCACCACAATGCAGATGTTATTGCTTAATGTTGTCCAGAGGTCTCTTCAACTATCTTCCTTTTCCCTTTTTCTTTTTGCCAAACTGATTGTGTGTTTTCTGCTACCCTGTCTTTCAAAAGCTGATTTGATCTTTTGGTTCATCTAACTTGCTGTTGATTCCTTCTAGTTTATTCATTTCAGATATTGCACTCTTTCATTTTTGACTAGTCTTTTTTTTATGGCTTCTCTATCATTTCTCATGCTTACTAACTCTTTAAGTTCTTACTGAATTTACTTATTCCTCCCCTAATTTCCTTGAGCATCCTAACAGCCATCATTTTGAACTCTATCTGGTAGATTGCTTGCCTGCATTTCATTTAGTTCTTTTTCTGGGGATTTCTTCTGTTTCTCATTTGGAGCATGTTTCTTTGTCTTCCTATTTTGGTAGTTGTCTGTATTGTTCCTGTGTATTAGGTAGATCTACTGTGTCTCCTGGCTTTGGCACAGTGGCTTATGTAGTAGGTGTCTGGTAGGGCTCAGTGACATAGCTGCCCTGATCACATGAGCTAGGTGCCTCAGAAATGTCCCTTGTACGAATATGTGAACTCTGCTATTGTAGTTGAATCTTGATTGATGCTGGTCTGCCCATGGATGGGTTGACCCCTTAGCCTGGCTATGAAGAATGACCTTGACCACAGTGTGTAAGCTGCATGCAAGTGTTGATGCCACAAAGGGAATTCACCTGAGCAGCAGCTGGTGACTGTTGAGATCTTCCTTTGGCTGTGCCACTTGTGGAGCTAATTGTATCAGGCTGTGATGGGTTCCAAAGCCTGCCACTGGGTGGGTTGCTTCTGGGGCCTCTTGGGAGGGACTCCAGTGTGGGTCAACGGCAGGTGCTGTTTGTGACCAGTCATGGGCTGTTTGGAGTTACAAAGCAATCTACAGTTTGTGGCTGCCTCTACTGGCCTGGATGTGCATGGGAGAGACCAGTTTTGTCTCAAAGCTGTGCACTGAGGCCAGCTTCTAGCAGGAGTAAGCCCTAGCGACAAGTCAACAAAAGGCCCAAAGCATCTCAAGATCCACCTCTTCCTCCTGGCTGCCTGTTAGGCTCAGTCACTGAAAGAACCTCTGGAAGTATGTAAGATTACATAGGTTCTCAATGAGTCATCAGGTAGGGGTGAGTGGTGTTCACCAGACTGATACAGACTCTAACTCAGCACCACTGCTGAGTCTGAGGCCTCTCAGGGTGCATCAAGGCTAGTTGCCACCTGCTGCTGGGTACCTGTTTACCTTTGTGGTAGAGTAGGGTCTCAGGGAATCATCAGGTTGACACCAGCAAAGTTCATCAGGCCAGAACAGACCAAGATTAAGTTGTCTGAAGGGAGGGCTCTGGACAGGAATGGTGGTGGTTGTCAGGCATGTGAGAGAAAGATGTTCCCAGCCTAGAGCTATACAACTCAATCTCTCCTAGAGTATGCCTTGACCTTCTTAAAAACCTTCCAAGAAAGTCTGCACCATGAGCCCAGGCTGGCAGCAGCCATCTGACTCCTCTATAGGGTGCAAGCATGGCAGGTGGGGCTGCTGGGAGTCAGGAGTGTAAAATGAGTGGATCTTGGAGGGGATGCAGTGTGGGTCAGGTGTGGGGGGGGCAGTTAATGACCCCCATCCTACAGCCAAACAACTCAGTCTCTTCTTATGTCCATCTCTGACACCCCAAGTCTGCCTAGACCTCCTCAAGAGACCTCCAAAAACATCTGCATCATGGGTCCAGGCTGGCCTTAATAAGCTGACTCCTCTAAAGGGCATGAACTTGTCAAGACGGAGCTACAAGGAGTGTTTGTGGGGAGGGTTAGTGCATTCTTCCATGCTAATGCTATGTGGAGGTGAGTGCTTGACCCAGGAAAGATGGCATTTATAGGTGGCATGAGAGAAGGACTCAGCAGAGGGACCTTGGTGGCTGTCCCTGCAGGCCCTCCGTAGAGCCACAGTACCCAATTTTTTCCCGTATGCCTCTAGTCTGCTCAGAGCTGCCTTCCTTTAGCTGTTGTTGTGGGTGAGTGCCTGAGAATGAGATTTTGTACACTGGCCATTTAAGAGGGTACTGGATTTCTAGCAGACTGCTATCTTTCCTTAGCACACAGAATCTTCACTGATTTTTCACAGCCTGATGTTATGTGGGCTCCTTTTCCCAGCTCTGGTGCTCCTGGCTGGGGAGCCAGGCCTGGAGTTGAAACTCCTTGATCCTCAGGAGGAACTTTGCAGCTGTGATATCCCTCCATATTCTCAACTACCACACACGGGTGACGGGACAGCCTTTTTTTACATCTCCACCCTTCCTACCAGTCTCAGTGTAGCTTCTTCTGTAAATCCTCGGTTATAAGACTTCTACTCTGCTTGTCTTCAGTTGGTTATTCAGGTTGATTATTCCATAATTTAGTGTAATTCCAATTTGGTCCTTGGAGGAGGTGAGTGTAACTTGTACCTACTCTGCTGCCATCTTGGATCCCTTCCTTTGTAATTCTTAAGGACAATAAAGGAAGAAACAAAACAACATATGGCTCTAACCTCTGAGGTACTTTCCTCCTTATCATTATACATTTGTGTCATTAGAAAAGGTTGAGGTCAAATGTGGACATGTCAAGGAATCTACTGTGATGGTCTATATTATTTTATTAGTGAGATCACATTCCAATACTTTCAGTAATAACCATCTTGGATATTAATTTGCAAAAGTTTAATAGAATATTTCCCCAGTGATTTACACCGATCAGTTGTGTGCTATGCTTAATAATGAAGGAGATTATCAGGGTGGTTAATCATAGACCTCAACCACACAGCTTTACTTTGATCAAGGCCCTGGTTTTTTTTTTTGTTTGTTTTTACTCTCTTGGAGTAATTGCTGGTATCCAATATATCTTTGGACCATTAATGTGGATAGTTGGAGCAGTGAGGAAAAATCTGCCTTGGCACTCACTCTATCTTATGTTTTTGTCCCATATATGAATTGAGTAAAAGTTAACTTCAGTCCTTGAATTAAGATGTCTGGTGGATGGACACTTGGGATATGCATCTATACCAATAACTTTATTTCAATAGCAGAGATTTAGAAATGATTGTAGCACAACCCCCACACCCCACACAGGCATTGCACAATTTTCCAAGTGTCGTATGCAATTTTGAGTAAAACTTATATATCACAGTATGGCTAAATTCCAAATACAGTTTGATTCTGATGAATATTATAGAAATTATACATCCCCATCTTGGTTCAACACTATCTGTGAAGCAAAAGAAATATGAAGCTCTTCAAAATTGTTTAAAGCTCAAGATACTTGACTTTAAGGATCTCTGATTCATATTCATTCTTAAAATAGACTGCAAAAATATAAACGGGAAATGTTGCTGGATGAGCCATTCCAAACTTTTCATGACATGTCCCAGATACCTTTTCTGAACTCTTTAGTTCAAGCACCAGTGGCTAAGACATGTCAGACTATTTGTAACTGGTTATACAGTGGTACCTCAGTACTCATTGTTAACTCATTCCGGAACTCCTGATGAGTGCCCATGCTGACGAATACCAAATGAACTTTTCCTATAAGAAATTCTGTCTGGTGAGGTGGTGTTATGACTCAGCTCCAACCAGTGTGATGAGTTCTGAGCAAGCAAGCATTGAGTGCTGAAATACTTCTTCTCGTCAAAATGCAACAAGTACCATGTTTGAGGAGGTTTGAAGCCAATGAATACTGAAATATGAATGCACTTAGTAACATCTACCCACAGTAGCATTACCTATTTCTTCCACATGTATTTTATACCTCTTAAACACATATAAATGTATAAACTTATCTTTATAACCACGTCTTCTATAAGATAGTTGTTCTCTCTCTCTATCCCCTCCTCTCTCAATCTTTTTCCTTGCCTCCTTCCCTCATACCTTCTGCTTATTTTTCCTTCAAACTCCCCCAGACCAGTCTTCCTCCCATCTGTCCCCCATCCTTCCCCACACCTTTTTTCTTGGCAAGAAAGAAGGTTTTATTGTTTTTATGAAACAGGCTTCTGAGTATTTGTGCATCAGTTCTTAAATCTCTGTAATTGTGATTACAGAAATCACAATTTTGGTTTTCAGTGCAGATTTGTGTAAGAAACAATAATAGAGGAGGGGAAAGTGTACATGGAAGATAGAATACTCAAGAGAGAATAAGTATGTAAGCAAATATATCATTTCAAATACCTAGAAGATCAATTATTGCAAATTTGTCTGAGAAACAATAATTCATGCCCCTTCAATAACCCAGAATAAATACCCTAATGTTTAAAAGTGGCCTAAATGTGCAGGCTGAAAAAACATGGCCCAAACCAACCAATATATTTCAATGTTGCTCACAAATCAAGCGACTTCAGCCTCAGATTTAGAGCTTGTTCTTTATAAAAATTGTTGCCCATCTGCAGATTAGTTATGGAACTGCTCACTTACAGCTTTTGAAAAAATCATTAAGCTCCATTTAAATAATCTGGACTTCAAGGCCTTCGCCACCTAGCCCCAATGTGCGTTTCCAGATTTACTGAGCACTTCTTATATAGACGACTCTGGAGTCAATTTGAAATTCTTGTTCCTTCCAAAAGACACTCGTATGCAGTCTGTCTACTAAGAATTCTCCATCTTCCTGTTCCCACCTCATTGTACCTGTCCAAACCTAGCCAGAAGTTATCCATCTCCCCTTCCTCAGAATACCAACGGCATTTATAGCACTTATTTTGTACATTGCCATTATGTCTGAGTGACTTATTTCTTCCAATAAACTCTCTTAAAGCAGAAATATGCTTTACCTATCTTGACATTAGTTTAGTGGTTAGCATAGAGTATGCATTTAATACATGTTGATCAATATGGATGCTCTGAATTAAAGGCTAATTTACACATTTTAAGAGAAACAAAACTGGATTTTTCTAAAGGTATGGCCTCTAAATTTTTAAAAGTTGTTTCTGAGGTATTTTGCTAGAATTTTATTTGTTTTAAATTCGGTCCTGGATAAAGTACATTTTCTTCTTTGATAGTTCAAATGAATCATGTACCAACTAGATTTAAACTATCAACCTCTTTATTTTTTTTAGTAGACAAGTTGATTAACATAATATTAGTCAGTGTTCCTGAGGCACTGAGTTACACTTTAATCATTACTTCAGTAAAAATACTTTTAGAGAAAACTGTGACAGTATTCACTGATAACATTCTATATGAAAAAAAGCCCATTCTTTAATTTAGAAGATAGCACTGTAAAATTGATTTCCTCACAGAGAAAAAAATGATCTCCAGCAAATATTGATATAAAACATTAGAACAATCTCCAAGGTTTTATAATAAATACTGGTACAAGAAACAAAGAGAGGTTAATGTTCAATCATTTCCAGGGGGTAACCATTTAAAATTTATTCACTGGATTTTTAATACATTTATTTTTTTCTTCAAGCATTTCATCAAGCATCCTGTTCTTTGTGGGAGCTTCTATTGCTTCATAGATACAATCAGTGGTCTACATGGCTATTAGTACTGCAAACTGTTTATTAAAATTTCAATTGAAATATGCAGCTCAAACATAGGAAATTCAGAAAAAGAGCATCCTTAAAAAATGTGCTCTCTGAAACATTCAACATCACAGTTGCCATGGTTTTCTTTCTTAAAAAAAAAAAAAGAAAGGAATCTAATTTTATCTTGCTGTTAAATGTAACCAGAGAGACACTATAAAGAAAACCATCTTGCTTGTTAGTCCACTAATATACCTTGATATATTTTAAAAAAATGCTACAAAATATTTCTTCATCTAATAATTATTTATTGAACACCTACTATGAGCAATGTATTGTGCTACATATTATGAAGGAAATAAAGATGACTAAGAGGGGTATTGGCATTCCAGAGCTCATATTTGGTAATAGGGGTGGAGGGTGAGCAGGAGCAATGTATAGATAAATAACTTCATACAGAGGAGACACTCAAACTGTGAGCTGCTGAGGTGGAAATGCATCACAATCCTTTTTCTGTACTGCTCTCTAGTTCTTACAGAGTCTGGAACATAACAGACCCTCAATGCACACTTGTTACTGGGTACGTGCATGGCTGCGGGGAGTACTGTGGTAGCATTGATGGGCATACTTCTGTGGGCACACGGGACTGATGCAGTTTCTAGAGATTTGCTTTTCAGAAGAGGCTGACTGGGAGGTGTCCCTATGCGAGAAATTTTCCTTTACTTTTATCTAAATACCCATAAAGCACTATTATCAGAAGGGAGAGTGAATTTGGTGCACAAAGCTTATTAAGAAACACAATTAAACATGTCATATAGTGTTATAAGAATAATAATTACAATCAACAGGTACTCCCAGTTTACAAAGTTATCTCACTGGATTATCATATTTGTTTCTCAAACACTTCTGCATAAATGTCATTACCCTCATTTTAATGATGGGAAAACCAAGAGATTAAACAACTTGGAGGTGATCACCAAGAATGTTTACCAGACCTAGAATGCACAGCATTCTGGGCTGCAGGATAATAAATTCCTGTGCACTGTACCACCATAGATTAAGGTTGGTACTTCTACCTTAAAACTTTTTTAATCAATTCAATAACTAGGTTAACTTTACTGCTATTAGGTGGGACTCCTTTTAAAATGGTAACGAATTGGCAATTAATGTTTAGCATATACGTGAACTAAATTTGTTGAGAAAAGGGCTAAGTTTTAATATTTTTTCATAAAATCTTTAGTTGCAAGTGTAAGTATGGCCCTGTTAGATTCCAACAGTCATTACGTTCTGAAATGAAGTGATGTGGACATTGCACTTCCACATGAGGGGATTCCAGGGATTTCAAACTTAAAATTGCCAAACCATTTGCTGATCACTGAGTCACGAAATGGGAATAATGGTATTGAAGCAACTGTATGTCTTTGCACCTGGTATACTGTGAACACCTGCCACACTGCATCAGAGTCAGTGCTAGAGAGATGGTTTCATCATGGAATTATGTAGTGGGAAGAGCATTACATTTGGACTTGCAAGAAAGGTTTGAATTCTGTATTTACTATTCGTTAACTGTATGTTCTGGGAGAAGTTGTCCAACCTTTCTAAACATTTTCACTCCTCCAGACATGGGAATGACCTAATACACAAGAATCATACGAGAAGCAGATGAAATATCTTACGTAATGACACATAAATTAAAAGAGGTGAGGTAATTACACAAACAACCTTCTAGAACATCCCTACGCTCTTTCAAAGGCTAAATTCTTTCATCTGGATCCCATCTCTTCATCCTCTCAATGACTGTGATCCTGCAGTAGACACCTTTCCACATCACCTCTTCTCTCTTGCTTAGTCCTGTTATTGCAGACACTGACCTAGCAACACTTTTCTTTGAAGAAAAACAAACAAGCAAACAAACTCCCTTTCCTCCACTTCTCCTTCCAGCTGGTCTACCATGTCACTGTTGCCTACACTGCCAAATGACTGAAAATAATTTTTTAAAATATTCTGTCTCTACTTTTTCATCACATAGTCTCTTCCCAACCTACTCTCTTCAGGCTTCAGTCCTTTCCATTCATTCCACTTAGACTTCTCATGCACATGTCATCAATGACTTTCATGTCATCATCATGAGGTTCTCACCTGCCAGACCTCATGGGGCAGTGATCCTTATGGATGACACTTTCTCTTGTGGGACACTTTTGCTCACCTTCTGTAGTACGAAGGTCATCCGATTTTTGTGTCATTTCACTGGCCACCCATTTTCAGTCTTCTGGGTTAACTCTTCCTCTTCTGTTCCACTCAAGAGCTGGAGTTACTTGTTTTCTCCAACTACATTCTCTCCCTAGGTAATGTGTCCAGTCTTACAGCTTCACATACTATCATGTGCTTGTAACTCTCAGGGTTATAGCTGTAGCCTTCACATATTCCAGAATTTCAAAATTGAATGCCCAACTGTTTATGTGACATATCTATTTGGAATTCTCTAATATGCATTTTAAAACTAACAAGCTCAAAAGAGATACCTTAATTCTTATCCCTTCAGTTTGCTCCTCTCCCAGTCTTCAACTTTCCAGCATGTGCCCCCACATCTATCAAGTTGGCTGGGACAGAAATTTATAAGCTATCTTTTCTTTCTTTCTTTCTTTCTTTCTTTCTTTCTTTCTTTCTTTCTTTCTTTCTTTCTTTCTTTCTTTCTTTCTTCTTTCTTTCTTTCTCTCTTCTTTCTTTTTCTCTTTCTCTCTTTCTCTTTCTTTCTTTTCTTTTCTTTTTTTCTTTTCTTTTTCTTTCTTTCTCCTGTTCTCCTCTTTCTTTCCTTTCTTCTTCTTTCTTCTCTCTCTTTCTTTCACCCCCATCTTCCATTTCATCATCAGACCCTGTAGACTGTTTCTTTCAAAGATCCACCTTTTTGCATATCCATGACAACAACCTCCTGCACACCCCATGATCTCACTCTAGATAATTTTAATTGCTCCCTCACACACAACAGTCCCAGTCATCCTTTCACATGAGAATCAGACCCCAACAAGTTCACACTTAAAACCTTCTAATGGCTGCCCACAACACCTATAATAAAAATCCTTTATGCCTCTACTTCCTCTAAAAATTCATCACACGTCCTTCCTCCCTTGTCTACTATGTTCCAGCCACCTGGCTTTTATTCTGTTCTGTCAATTTAACACTTCTCAGCTAGGAGCCTTTGCATTAGTTGGGCTGGAACGTTCTCTCCTTTATTTTTCACACCATAACTTAAATGTCTGTTCCCAAAAAATCTTCTCTGATCAATTAAAGTAACCACCCCTCAGTCTTTTATTGATTCAAAATCTCTTCCTACCCCTTATCACAGCAATATTTACTTAGGTATATTTCATTCATACCTATCTTCTTCCACAATAATTTAAGCTCCATGAGAGAATGTACCCTGTATGCCTAGTTCACTGCTGTATATTCAGACTGTGCTCAACACAGAGTAGCTATACAGTAAGTATCTGTTGACTGGACAAATGAAAAGATTGTATCTTATCTTACTGTACATTTAATGAAAAATCAAAATTATCTTTTTATTTCTTGCTGTACCACATTACAAAAGCTTATTAAGACAGTTTAGTTGGGAGTTAACTGAATATAGGCTAGCAAGCTATAAATCGGTGTCATCATGGAAAGCTTCTCCAGGCAATTTTTGATCCCTCCTTTCTTCTCTCTTTCCTTCCTTTTCTCCTTCCTTCCTTCCTTCCTTCCTTCCTTCCTTCCTTCCTTCCTTCCTTCCTTCTTTCCTTCTCCTACCTTCCTCCCTAATTCCCTCCCTCTCTCTCTTCATTCCTTTCTTCTATATTTATTTGCTACTTTAGGTCAACAATATTTATGGTGCAGCTACCCTGATCTCTTTTATTTTAGTCTCTGTTAGGAAGTAAATAATTCTCCCAATTCTTTGTTGACATAAAATATGGGCTGTTCAGAACCAAAAACAACTCAGAAAAATCAGACCTTTTTTCAGAAGGGATAATGTTAAAACTTGTTACCTTTACAAGTGTGGTCCATGAGGACACAACTATGCTTCCCTAGAATCCTTAATCTAATTTGATTGTAAAAACCATAACATATTTGCTGTGGCAGGAATATGAAGTTAAGGGAAGTAATGTTTCAATATACTTCAGAGACCTTTGGCTACATTTATTCTTGAAACATAAATGTAATCAGGCTGCCAAATTCCTGGGTTTCCTGAGAGAAAATTTTAATCATCTGCTTTTTTGTAAACATTGCTCTGTCTTTCTAAAAGAGGCTAAGACTGTGCAGATGTGTAGAGAAAATTTTTTTCTTTAACTTTAATCATCTCTTTAATTCTGTTGATATAGTTCTTCATTCTTAGACTTTCATATTTTACTTCTTAAACTATAACTCAGAATTGTAGGAAGGCAGAGATGAAGAGGATTCCAACACAGTCCAATCTAATCTCCTTATTTTGCTGATGAAGAAAGGGAGTCTTAGCCATGAGGAATGACCAACTATGGTCACAGAGCAAATCACTGCTATTCACCACATTCTGCAGCTCTCAGAATTCCTTCTACATCACTCCACTGTCTTGCATCACAGTACACAAGGTAAATGGTCATCAAAATCGCCATTTCCAAATGAAGAAACATATACTGGATGACTCAGCACTTTGTTCTCAGAGACGCACAAAATTCATGAACAGTAACTGTGAAGATTCCTTATCTTTTGAGCTACCTTTTAAATTACTTAACTAGTTGTTCTCAAACATGTTTAGAAGTTAAACTTACCCAGAGGTGGAAAATGTATCTTAAAAAACACAACTTTTTATTGGAAATAATTGTAAATTTAGAGAAAAGTTATTTAAGAATAGCATCTAAATCTCTCAATTTCCTTTTACCCATATTTAATAATTTTAAACATTTTGGCCACAGTTATAATTCTCTCCCTAATATATGAATGTGTGTGTATGTACTAGAGGTCAGACCCACACACACATACATTTATGTTATTTTTTGAAGCTATTTGCGAGTAGGTTGCATACATCATGCCTCATTACCTCTTACTACTTCAGTGCATATTTCTTAAGATCAAGGATATTTCTCTAACGTAACACCGTCCACTGGTGTTGACAATGATATAATACTATTGTCTAATCTATATTCTCTATTCTAATTTTGTCAGTTTTCTTGATAATGTCCTCACAGTAATTTTTCCTCTGGTAAAAGATTCAGTCTAGGGTAATGAGTCTAGCATGTAGCTGTCATGTCTCTTTCATCTCTTTTACTCTGGAACAGTTTCCCAGCCTTTGTCTTACAAACGTCGGCACTTTTTTGAAGAGTATGAGCCAGTTCTTTTATAGAATCTCCCTCATTTGAGGTTTGTTGGATATTTCCACATGATTAGATTCAGGTTAAATGTACCCAGTTAGAATACCCATTCATGATGCGTCTTTCTTGAGGTATCATGTTCAAAGGCACACATGTCCACTTGCATTTTTTTTTGGAGATGCCAAATTTCATCACCAGGTCAAGATGTTATCTAGTTTTTTTCAGAGTATAGTTAAAGATTTCCCCAATTACAACTTATCATCAGTCTTTGGGGAGACATTCTGAGAACTTACAATTATGATGCTCCTCATCCAATGTCCCTCTCTTGATTTATCATCCACAGAGAATCCTTGCCTAAACCAATGATGCCTGAACCTTGTCTTAACTATGATGATTGCAAATAGTGATTTTTCCCTTCTCAATTCATGGTATTAGAAGGCTTAGACAAGTCCTATGTTAGTATACATCAGAATTGTCTCAGGCCCCTTAGGTTCCAGGTCCCACAGATTTTTATTTACTAGGTCTGGAGTAATACAAAGGAATTTGTATGTTAAATAAGCACAAGATGGCTATACTAGAAATATAAGAGGTCCAAAGCATTAAAATGTGTATGGTATATGTATTCCCTCCTGATTCTCCCACTCCAATCCCTTGAAATGAAAAGTATT
Source organism: Anoura caudifer (assembly GCA_004027475.1). Lineage (NCBI taxonomy): Eukaryota > Metazoa > Chordata > Mammalia > Chiroptera > Phyllostomidae > Anoura > Anoura caudifer. Next base: position 15,294 of record PVKU01001603.1, read on the forward strand.
AGTAAAAATAACATCAAACTGTAAAATGAAAATTTTAAATGCTCAACAAGTTTCAGTTATTATCATGATAATTAATTTAAAACATTAAATGTTAGAGCAAATTTCTCCATAACATTATTTTTTTGGTAACACTGCTTTGCTGGTTCCCTAAGCATGTTCACGGTCAGTCTGCTCCAGGGAGGTCTGATGTAAGTGGTCTGGTGACCATGCTGGCCTGGACCAATGCATTCATATGCTTCATTTTGCTAATGTAAAATGGGTACCTTGGCTGACACGGAGAAGCAGTCTGCCAGAAAGGCAGAGGCTGCATTAGCCGTTGATGCTAAAAAAACACTTATGCCACCTCCCCTAAAAAGAGGTTATAAGGATGGATTATTGGTAGACATTCATTATCCATTTACTCAACAAATACTTGTTGAGTTCCCACTAGGCAAAAATACTGAGCTTGTGTCTGGGGGATTACAAAGTTGAATGAGATAGATTGTGCTTCATAGGAGCTCAGGAGCAAGAGATCAGAGCTGCTATTTTCCCTGGAAGGATTTTCCTAGCTCAAGGATTAAAGAGGGATAACAAAAGAGGACACACACTTTGGACTTAGAGAGATATGGGTTCAAATCTTAACTCTATTTCTTTTTTGCTGAAGAAGCATTTGGTAAGTTACTCAACTTTGATGGCTCTCGGTTTGCTCATCCATAAAACACTAACTCATTCCTCACAGGATGGCTGCAGGATTAACAAAACAACATGTGTTGGGTACTAATGCATTATCTGGCACATAAGTTCTCCACAAGGGTAGCTGTTATGGTGTCAAACATAGTATATATACTGTTCATGAACAAATTACAAACTGAATATGTATACATAAAACATACTGTTTAATTATTGGTGATTTGCTTTATATTGTGAGTCTGTTTATGTGCACACACACATACACACACATATACCATTTTTCCTTCTAAATTTAAATAAGTTAGTAACTAATATTTACATAAAGATTTAACTCAAGACATTTGTTCCCTTAGAAATTTGTATTCAGGAGAGCAGTCAGTAAAAGAAAAGCACACCCATTTCCAAAAGGAACTGCTGATCTACGTCCTGCTGTTGTCATACATACCCACACCCCCATAAGCTGCATGGTTTATAAAATGGGTACAATATGGCCGATGCATGAATAATTAATACCTGCCGTTCTTATCTCACAAATAGAACCTGAGGTATAAGGACGAGACAGCTTCTGAATTATTTTTCCCCGAAGCTGAACTGGAGGTTTATTTTCACGTAAAATCCTTATAAATCTCTGGGAACTGTCCTTTGGAGTGGGGTACAGACAGGCAGAAAGTATACGTAGAAGTTCCCTAATCTCCAAACATACTGTATAAAAAAGATCATTGTTGTCATTTTAATATTTTCTAATATGTTTATAATGAATTTTAACATAACAATCCATAAACTGTCATTTCTTTCGGAAGTTAAAGAATAACTTTCATCTTTAATATTTGACAAACTGTTCAATGGGATTTTTAAATATAATTTGATGGAATTAATGGCATATTGTTGTACACATTTACCACAGAACCTAGCAGAGATAGAGAGATACAGAGATAGAGATAGACAGATGACTAGACAGATAGACAGATGGGAGAGAGATTGAGAGAGAGCAATATAAAAACGATCTATTTATCTGCTTATCTATCCATGCCAAGCCACTTCACATCACAAACATCTGAGCCAAAAGTGGGCTTACATGATCTTTCCAAGATATTTAGTTTGGTATTTTACCAAAGATAATATAACTATGAAGCTCTTTCAAACAGAACTATTTAGTTCTTGTATATGCTTATCTTATATATATACATATAAGTCTAAGTTATTTTTGCACAAAGGACTTAATATTTAATTTGACTTCATTGCCTCCCTTCTTGAAGCCAGCAGGCTCAGTTTACAAAGGTGTGAGCTGCCTGCCGTTGGCAGCTGCCCTCCTGCTGAGGGAAAGGTACAGAGACATCAGCAGCTTACATCCTCTCCTCACCCCGCTGCCTCGGGCTCAGGCTGCTCAAAGCACAGATCCCCTTTTACCCTATGGGTTTGAAACACACAGCCCCGTTTCAAGGTGTAGTCAGCTTCCCTCCATCTTCCTCCGGATACAAGAAGTGGGTCAGAGGGCAAAGACAGACCCGGGGCCTCCCCGCCCATCCACGCTGCACTGTCCCTTCTCCTTGCATCAAAAACCAAGAGGTAGAGAAAAATAATAATTTAATTTCTTACTAGTCTAGTTTTCTAGTACTATTATTTGAAGATTTCTTCTGAATCTTTTTCTAGTGTAAGCGCTGATATTTATTTTGCAGAAATACATCTTTCTGTGGGAGATACTAATTTGGAATCAAGATAGAGGAGATATCAAAATAGTTTAGAAATTTTTAAATTTCTTTTTTCAATCAAGTCTCAATGACATTTAATAAAGATTTACAGATTTAGAAAGTTGAGAAATATTTGAAAACTGATTGCATATTAATCATTCACTGATACTTTCCAACTGATCTCAGAAAAAGTGAACATGAAGCCAAACAACTGCTTGGAAAATAATTTGATATGCATCATACTTTTAAAACAAAGCCATAATTTAAAAATTACTCAATGGGCAATTTCAACCTGACAAATTGTATCATTTAAACTATTTAATTATTTGTTACCTTCTGCTTGTGGGTAGTTTGTATCAGATTAGTACTGCCCTTGAGAACAAGTAGAAAAGCAGGAGAAAGGACCCAATCATCTGTCTGAGTGTGCTGGAGAGCTGGGGAGGTGACAAGAAGTGGAGAGAGTACACCTCTTGCATTAAAATGAGTGTCCCTTACAACTGTACTTACCCTGGGGGCATTTGCCAATTCAGCATGGGGAGAAGGGTGAGAATCATAGCTTTTCACCAAAGGAGATGCACCTTTAAGTGGTGGTGCTCAAACCAGTACAGCTGTGCGTAGACATCTGGGGAGCCTCAAGCACAGAGATGTTTACCACCAGAAAAAAAAAAGATAATTTCTGGGGCCACGTGGGACAGAATGTTAAAGACCTAAATAGAAAGTCTCTGAAAAGCAATATAAAGTTTTGGCAGTCTCGTAAGACAAGGATCCACAGGAAGAGGGGACTTAAAGAAACAAAAAGAGTTTTCAGCTGAAAACTCTTGAGCATCAGATGAACTAGAGGTAGATTCTCTTCAGAGCTGCTACCAAAGTCTCCGCATGACACAGCGCCTGATTAAGATGAACTACCATATTAGCTGCCTAGTGAAGGGAAGGATGACTCCGTTATGGAGGAAGATGCATCATCTGGATACTCTATAATCTTTAATATACAATGTTTAGCACTTAATAAAAATTATCAAATATGCCTCCAAATACTCCCAAGATAACATAAAAACCAAAAGAAAAAGCAGACAATAGAAACACAGTCACAGGTGATTAAATATAAGAGTTTGATAAATAACTCCTATATTTAAAATAACTCTGCTATAATCAGGCCAATAGAGGGAGAGATGATAAAGAATCTTATCAGAATATTGCATTTGCAGAGTCAAATGATAATTCTAGAACTGAGAAATATAGTATCTGAAATGAACCTATTAGGTGGGTTAAACAACAGATTCAGACGCAGCAGCAAACAGGAATAGTAAACTCAAGAAAGTCAGTAGAAAATATCTGAATTTAAGGAGAGAAATAAAACAATGGAAAATATTAAAAAAAAGTAACTTTAGAGACATGTGGAACACAGTGAAAAGGTACAAAAGCAGTATAGTTGGAGACCGCAGATGCAGCACAGAGAACGAAGAAGAAGCACGAGAGAACTGCAGTTAGGAATGAAAAGCAACAGTGGAAGTGAATATGTAAGAATATACACATAAAAATAATATTGACTGCCATTTGGCTGTGTAAAACAATAACAGATGTGCCTCTGCCAGGCCTAAAATATATGTAGAGTAAAAAGAATGGCAACAGCAACGTAAAAGATGAGAGGGAAAATGAAGGTTAGTGTTCTAATTATCTAAAATTATTAGGAATTTGGTAAAAAATAATATTTTTATTAGATTGTAATAAATTAAGAACTCATGTTGTAATTTCTAGGGTAAAAATTGAAGAAGAGTAAAAGAATGTATAACAACAAATTTATATAGTGGAAAATGAAGTATTTTGATTAATCCCAGAAGAAGGCAAGAAATGAAGAAAAATAATTAAAAAACAGGTAGCTATATGGTAGATATAAACCAAAATGATCAGCAGGTACTTTAGATTTAGCAGTATTAATATTCCAAATAAGAATCTAAGATTATTACAGTAAAAATTTAACAATCCCCAACTATATTCTGCTTATGAGAGACACACCTTAAATATAAGGACACAGGAAGGCTGACTACACATAACCATGCAGAAAGAAACCGCATGCAGACATCAACCGTGAGAATGGGAGGGCTCTTCTTCTATCAGACAAAGCAGGCTTTGTGGCAGGAAGCATTACTCTACATAAAGAATGGGTGCCAGCTATTAATTTATTGTCTCTCAGCCCCAAAAGGAGTGATATGCTTGCTGCAGGTTCTATGTCTATAATCTTGGGAGTTCTCTTTCTACTTATTTTAGTAGTTAACCACTTTTTAATCCAGTTAACTATTCTTTATACTAATCTGCTTAATCTAGTTTCTGTTTTCTGACTGTATTTCAATGGAAAAAAAGATATTTTATAACAAAAATGGAGCTATACAAAGAGAAGACAGCACAATTCTATCAATAAGATGGTTTTAAATTACACAGAGCAAAAATTTACATTTCTCTGAAAAAGTGACAAATCTTGACTCATAGTTGAAAGTTTTAATAATTTACCTTTCTCAATAACTGTTTTTTTGAAAAAGAAAAAAAGAAAATAAAGAAAAGGAAAAAAATAGTAACCTTTAAAGATGTAGAAGCTCTGAGCAACACAGGTAATAAACTTGACCAAATTTATATACATAGAATCCTGCACCAAAGACATCAAAACATATGTTCTTTTTCAAGTATACCTGAAACTTTTACAAAAATTGACCATGGCTCCATCATAAGTCAGACAATGACAAACTTCACATTTTATATAGAAATACAGAGAGCTAAGAATAGCCAATTTAAACTTGAAGAACAACAAAGCTGAAGGATGTAAACAGCCAGATAGTGAGACTTATTATAAAGCTATAATAATTAAGTTAGTGTGGTTTAAATGCAAGAATAAATAATCAAACCGCTTGAACAGAATAAAAAGTCCAGAGACAGATAAATACATAGATTATTCATTTAAGATTGACTCTACTGTGTAATGGGGAAAATTACGGCCTGTCCATGAAATGGTGCTTGAAAAAGTCAACTAAAATAAATTAATTTTACTCCTACCTTACATAATATACAAACATTAACTCAAAATGCACTGCAAAACTAAATACAAAAGGTAACAACACTTTTAGAAGAAAACATAGATTATTTTCAGGATTTTGAGGTAAGCAAAGATTTCTTAGGCAAGACAAAAAAAGCATAATAAGTTGTGTTATATTACAATAATTTCTGTTCATCAACACATACCATGAAGAAAATGAAAAGACAATTCACGGAATGGGAGAAAATACTTATAAAACATACATTCCACATGGACTTGTATCAAGAATATACAAAGGGTTCTATAAGGACAGATGAAGGACAGATGACCCAGTAGAGAAATGGGCCAAAAATAGTAGTAGACATGTCACAAATGAGGACCCCCAAATGGCTGGTAAACTTAAGAAAAAAATATTAATTTTATTAGTCATCAAGGGAATGTAAATTGAAAACCAAGGTTGATACAACCAAAAACCCATCAAAGGACAACAATTAAAAACATGGACAATGCCAAATGTTGGCAAATGTATGGCATAACTGAAAACCTTATGTGCCGATGGTATGAACACAAATTAGTACAACCACTTTGGAATATTGTTCAGTAGCATCTACTTCCTGCCATAGTTTTTATCTGGACAATTTTTTCCCTTATGGGCACAGAAAGAATGCATACACATGCTCAAGAGAATACACAGACAGAAATATTGTCAGTAGGGCTACCCGTAACTTCAAAACACTGACAATATTCTAAATGTCCACCAACAGTAGAAAAGTAAGTGGTAGTATATTTATACAATGCAAAGTATTATATGGCAGTGGGAATAAATGAATGAAAACTACAAGTAAACAACCACAAGGAAGAATCTCTCAAGTAAAATGTTGAGTAAAAAAAGCTAAATACAAGAAAACAAATACTGTATGATTTATTAAGCTAAAGATGAAGGCAGGTAAAACTAACGAGCAGTGTTAGAAGAGTAAAATGGGCCAGGAGGGAGTTCCTGGGCTTACCGGCATCACCATTTCTTGATCTGAGAGCTGGTTACACAAGTGTGTTCATAAAAAATATTGAGTTGTACATTTACAATTTGTGTGTTTTATTAAAGGCATTTTTAAATATCAATAAAAAGGTTTACATTAAGGAAATCTAAGGTCAGGACAGCATGCAATTTCATATATCAAAAAACCTGAGTTTCCCTAAAACAAGACTTTCCTAAACACACGTTTTTTACTCCCCTACCTACAACCGCAGTATTTTCTGACAAGTACTAAGGTAGGGAAAGAATATGACAATAAGTCAGAGGGTATTTGTTCGCAAAACCCTTCAGGAGGGCAAAACCACACAAAACACGTAAAATGTAGTTCATGCAAGTGGCTAAGGAATTATCATACTTGTGTGTATGGTGGGTAAAGTAGAAGAGACTTTCTGTCTGTGTTTGCTTCTGAGGTCACATGGAGCCTAAACAGCCTGCACCGCACTGAACATGCAGAAGTTGCATGCTGGAATTATAATTTTTTAAAGTTTAGTTATGGTAAGGGAAAAAACCCCTTTGTGCTTGCTCTCGTCTTCAGGCAACTGGTGTTATATTCATTGGTAAGTATGGTGACCTGACAACCAGATGAATGACCTCAGGATCATCCCTACTTCAGTCAACAGTCACCCCTGGGAAAGGTAGGAAGAAGGATTACTTCATAACGACCAGTGTGGATCAGAGAACCACTGACATAAGGCCCCTTCCCGTTCTCTATCTTGGGAAGAGCAAGAAAAGAGCAACTCAACTACTTGAGTTGGAGAAATAGACATGAAAAAGCATTTGAGCATCAATTTTATTAAATATTTACCCAAAGAGCTATTGTAAATCATTACTGAATTATCTCTGAGTGACAAGTTTAAATAGTCCCTCTCTCCATTGCCACATTTCAACATTAGCAGAAGTGGAGCCTCAAGAACTAACTCAATGAATTCTGCTATGAAAACAAACCTTTATCTTCCTCTCCCCTCACTCTACCTCTGTAACAGCCTAGGGCAACGTCTCCTCGTATGAATTTCCCAAACTGAAGCAGGGTTCTGAACCCTGGAGGGAGATGAATCAGGCTCCTGGAGGGACTTTTCAAACTACACCTTCCTCCTCTCATACTCCAACTCCATTCTATTGATTTTGAGAACATATTATAGATACGAAAGATCTGGGAGAATAAAAAGCTATTGAGAATTAGGGAGATAGATATATAAGTTGAACACAGGAGGTAGTCACCTGACATTGGAAGATAAGAACAAGGCCAGATGACCGGTTTTGCGTGGGTACTAGCTGAACATATTCTGTGACAACAGAGTAACATGAAGGGTCATAGATGGCAGAATCTCCAGGAGGAAAATGGGAAGAAATGGCAACTGCATGAGAAGATAATGCTTCTATAAGCTACAATTATCCTTCCTTTTCTACATACATGGAATTGTCAATGCATGTATGGTTAATATCTGAAAAGATTCTGTACATAGGTAGAAATGCTTAAATTCATAAATGGTATCATTTTGAATGTACAAGTCCTGCCCCTCAGTCTTGTAATGATCCTTTTTAACATGATGTTCCTTCCCTCCACTGTTAACTACATTAATAAGTATGAAAGATGGGGGAATTAACTGAGGTCTGAATTTTCTGAGAGTCTTTAGTTAAGCCTTGCTCCCAGTACCTAAGGAGATGCAGATACTTTCTTTGTCTTCCTCCATTCCTCCCCTTCTCTGAGTATGCCCTTAGGAACTCATCACGTGCACACACATGCATGCGCGCAACCCCCCCCCCCAAAAAAAAAAAAAAACAATCATCTCCAAAAAGTAAAGAGACTAGTTAACGTTAGGCTGAGAGGTGACTGTGGAGCCACGGAACTATTGCAATCCTTTCTTCTTTCCCAGCTTTACTGATACACATAATTGTACAATGATCACATAATTACCATTTTTTTGTGTGGTGAGAACATTTAAGATCTACTATCTTAGTTACTTCCAAGAATATAATACAGTGTTGTTAACTATAATCACCATGCTGGACATTATATCCCCAGAACTTATTTACAACAAAACTGGAAGTTTGTACCGTTTGCCCAGCGTGTCTCCACTTCTCCCACCCATCACTGAGATAGGCAACAGTAAGGAGGTAACCCTTTCTTCCCACGGCTTAAATGCAGGCTTCCAAAAGTTTGTGAAGAGCGCTGTGAAGCAGCTATTATGTCATAGTTTTGCTTCTTACACCTTCAAGTTAACAAAATTGAGCTGAAATCTAACAAGTTAAAGCACACCTTTTTTTTTTTTTTTGAAAGGAGGTGACAATACAATGACTTCTCAAGCTGTAACTTAGGTGATCTTTAAAGACAGCACTGAATTCTTCCGCTTGGATTATGCTGGCTAACAGTGATTTTAGTGATAACTGGTGGGAGAGCATTAAAGCATTCACCATGTCAAATCAGATGAACACCCACAACGTGGAATTTTCTAAGGAAAGTTATTCTAGCAGAGAAATACAGGACCAGGTGAAGTGCCAGCAGTTTTTCAACTAACATGTGAAGCTATCTTCTTAATAAGTACAAGCCAAAGGTGTTTAAAGGAGAGCAAACCAACATTTTCAAGTCTGTATTTTCAAACACATTTTAAAAACCCCAGTTCAAAAAGAGTTATATATAATTCTCTTCCTTTGTTAACAGGAATTTAATCTTACTTTGAAAATTTTGACTCCTATACTAATGCTCACTCTTGAAAGGTATACATACAACTTACTTAAGTAAATCTAAAGTAAATAAATCTTATTATTTTTAACTTTAATATGTATTATTTATTTATTAAGTTTAACTCACTTAGCAATAATTTAATTATTCATTTTATCACTTATTTAATATGACTTATTTAAGTAAATAGCCAGATAGAACAACTAATTCAACCATGAAAAAGAACTGAAATTAAGAGCTCTGATTTCTATTAGTAATTTCTATTTCTATTCAGTAATTATAATACTAATCTTCCTGAAAGATTTCCTTTTAAATGATCTACTTAAACCACATGAATTTTCCACTTGTCATGCAGGTTCAGATTGCAATGTGACTTCAGCTTCAGCTTCAACTCACTAAAGTTAAAGGACTCATTCTAACACTTGTCCAATGTCAAATCAGCTCAATGACCTTTCAAAGTTGCCTAAAATTTGTGAAATATTAGTAGTTCAAACACATGAATCCTGAATATTTCATAATAGCTATACATAGGTGTACACAGATATATATCATGTCATAAAATATGTAAACACATTTATACTCTTTAAGGCTTTCTAAAATGCAGGGTGGGGAAAAAGTAGGTTCACTGTTGTTTGCATGGAAAATAACACAATAATTAATAAATAATAATACAAGAATAAACTGTGTTTTGCATACTTATTAACTGTTAAGCCTACTTTTGCCACAACCTGTATAGAGGTGAAGCTGAATCTTTGCCATTACCCTTCCAACAATTTTCCCATCGTATAGAGAATTTGGAATGATGTTGATAACATTTATGGCCATTGGGTTCTCAGTTTTCTCACTTACAAAATGTGGCCAATGGTAATAATATCTGCCCCTTGTTTTAAGAATAGTAATAGAAAAGTACTTGATAACAGTAAGTGCTCAATAAATGTTAATATGCTATTGTTATCATCATTTTTATTATGGCTGTTATTAGTGCTCAACAATTTTTTTAAAACTAGACAATTACAAAAATGCTCTTTCTATTGGAGACCTGGCTCATACTCATTTATCACGTAGAATTTTTAAATTTAGCCAGAACTGTGATAAGTTATAGCCTCTCCTTCAGTGATCTTTAAGCTAGACTTCTATAATATTTTATTTTATTAACATACCTGAAAAAGATTCAACAAGGCTCTTCATGGGTACAAAATGTTACAGCTTGAATGTTACTTTCCAGGAAGATGACTCAATATATTTCACAGCAGTTGAATGACATTATTCTGGGCTCTCCATTGTAAAAAGATTTTAAAACCGCTGAGCATATGGTGTTCGTGTGGCTTTTGTTACCACAGCCTATCATTGTCAGGGTACCCACTAATTAATCTATTTTCAACCAATGTGTCTCATAAAAGAAAATGAAAGAAATTGCAGTCAAATTCTATGTAGAGAAATGTGGCTTTACTCATTATGTGTCTCAATCAGAAAATATTCATCTACAGTTATAGAAGAGTAATCCATAAACTGTGGGCTTATGCCTGGTCATTTTAAGGTCCTGTATCTCATGATTATGATTCATGTTCATTTGTTGTTTTCCTTTAAGTTGTAATCAATTCCCAGCATTCTGGTTTCGCTGCTCAGAAGATAAATAACTTTATGAATTTAGGGCAGTTTTTGTTATAAGTAGTTATTTTCCATTCTGAATGGTAGCAGAAAAAAAGGTATTTTTTCCTGAATGGCTTTTAAAATTATTTCTCTTTGGAAATATCTTTGAAAATGACCAAATTGGAAGTTTTAGCCATTTGGATATAATAACACTGATGAGCAACAGATTGAAAAGGTGCTACAGTGAAAAGTCCACTTTGGAAACAAAAAAGTTTCAGTTCTATCTTGATTATGTATTTTTGTTGCACACCATGGCAACTCACCAGTTTGGGTTGGTTCTATGAACTTGAGAAAGAGACTTAAAAACGATTTTAAACCTCTCCGAAGTACCCAACACAGTGTTGCCTCCAGTTGACTTCCTCTCTCTCACGTCAGAATCCATCTCATTCCCTACTCAAACCAAGACAATGAAGAAAATCACAGGCCACGTGCTGAGTTAGGCGGTTGGAAGGATTCTGGCCCATCTTGTGCTACTAGGGTGTCTTTTAAATCCTCTTCCCTTATTTACCTTTCCCTCTACAAAAATCCTTGAGCTCTCATCATAAATGAAGAAAAATAAAACCCCTGTGAAATTTACTGTTGGGTCCTAATTGAAGTTATTTTTTCCAATTGGAGGAAAACATCCAGCCTGCAATAATATTTAAAAGAAAGCACCTGTATGGCTTTTGAGGTCTTATCGGTAAAATGTGAAAGTTCCAAAGCCCTTTGGTTTGTATAACATTATTAGCATATTACATTTAAGAATAAGGGGTAAACAAGAATATTTATCAATACCAAGTAAGTTTTTATTAATTTATTTCAAACTAGTAGCTTACTAAAATGGCAAACATTTTGCTGGTGTTTCAAAAACTGAGACTCTTACTGATGCCTATAAATATTTTATGGACAAGGAATGTGAAACTTTTTTTTATTGTTATTCAAGTACAGTTGACTCCATTTTCCCTCAAACACTTCCCCCTCTGCCCCACCCATCCCCACCTCCCACCCTTCATCTTACCCACCTTTGGCTTTGTCCATGTGTCCTTCGTACATATTCCTTGACTATCCTTCCCCTTCGCTACCCCGTTGTCCCCCTCCCACCTCCCCTCTGGTTACTGTCAGTTTGCTCTTTAGTTCAATGTCTCTGGTTATATTTTGCTTGCTGGTTTCTTTTGTTGATTAGGTTCCACGTATAGGTGAGATCATATGGTATTTGTCTTTCATTGCCTGGCTTATTTCACTTAGTGTAATAGATCCATCCATGCTGTCATGAAGGGGAAGAGACTTTCTTCCTGCTGCATAGAATTCCATTGTGTAAAAATACCACAGTTTTTTGATCCACTCATTTACTGATGGGCACTGAGGTGGCTTCCAGCACTTGGCTATTGTAAATTGTGCTGCTATGAACATTGGGGTGCACAGGTTCTTTTGGATTGGTGTTTCAGGGTTCCTAGGATATAATCCTAGCAGTGGAATTACCGGATCAAAAGACTCCTTGTGAGCAACATTCATTCATTTACTCACTCACTTCAAACTTCTCAGAGAACATATTTCATGCCAGGCTCGGTGTTTGATAATACACAGTTGAAGACAAGCTCTGTGATTAGAGAGAGCTCAGACTGTCTCCCTACCCTACCTAGTGCTATTCACTATCTACAGCCTACAGTAGTATGAGTTAAGGAGACAACAGCCTACATCACAAGGGATTAATAACAACAATAGAAAAATCTGGACTCTGAAACAGTCATCTTTCACTTGACCAGAGGTAGATGTCCACAAATTATACATGTTATTAAGGTATGTAAGCATAAACCAAAGCCAAAACAACAACAACAAAATCTGTTACTTGGAAACCAAATAGAATCTTGGCTTTCCCTGTTTCCTCAAAGTGGTAACAGGATAGCGTGTGCCTGTGTAGGGGACAGGGGATCCACTTTGGAACACCCCCTCTTCCACCTGCAGAAAATGATTTCTTGGCTACTTATTAGGCTTATTGTAAGCAACGTTGTTCCTGGTTTCTCCCCTGAGGAGGAAGAAAGGAGCTGCTGTTCCCCCCAATTTACTCGACCTTTCCCATGAAGCTCAGTCCACTTGAGTCTACCTGAATCTCCTCCTACCTCCACAGCTGGGGGTCAGCCTGGTGGGGAGCGACGAAGCTCTGGACTCCTCCCAGCTACAGCATCTGCCTACTCGCGGGTCCAAACGTCCCAATCCGAGGCCACGCTGGTCTGCGTGCTCGAGGGGCGCTCAGGTTCCAAACGTCACATTCCACCCTCTGTGCCCCACCCCTTCGCGTGCAGGCCCCACCCACAAGCCGCTCCGCCACGGACCGCTCAAGTGACTTGTCAGAGATGGCTCCTGATGTTTTTGAAATCGTAATAAAGTTTTACTTTTCATTTTGGTTTCCAAAAGTAATATGATGGTCAAGAATAATTTGGAAAAAACAAAAAGATGCACATAAAATTAGCCTGTATTTTAAAGGGAAAGACTAAACAGTGTATATCTTTATAGGCTTTTTACTGTGAATAAATTTAAAAAAAATAGTTGTGCCTCTTTTCTGTGTCTTACACACACAGGTCTAATTTACATAAGTAGACTTTATAAACTGTATATCTTTTATTTTTAGAGAAGTTTTTTTAAACTTCTTTTTGCTCTAAAATACATGTATGTAGCAGTTAAAATCCTGTTTTTATACATTAAGGAGAATAGCCATAGGTCTGCCACACGATTTAAGAGGTGGAATGGTGTGAACACACTTGAAGAAACCTATGTAGGATTGCATTGCTCTAACCAGTGTCATGAATTCCCTTGCTTTTTCTTTATAGTTTAACAAATCATGCATGTATCACTTTTTGTTGAAATATAGCACACACACAGAAAAATGAATTAAACTGCGAGTGTGTTCAGCGAATGATCACAAAGTGAACCCAGTCGGGCAACCAGGACCAAAATGAAAGAAGTAAAACATCCTAGAAGATCCTCCTACTTACTACCCCTTTTCTAGTCCCCAAAGGTAATGCCTGTCCTGGTTTCTGACACCATGGTTTGATTTAACCCGTTTTTGAACTTCGGAAAAATAGTCCAGTCATAGTGTTACTGCCCTATACTACTGTCAATTATAGTCATCTTTTACAAAGTACACTCAATATGATGACTATTTTAATTGGAAGTCTAGTCTGCTTAACACACTTAAAACTATACAGGGTGCATTTTGTGCGCCATTTAATATTCCACTAAAAAGTTATTTCTTTTCTGCAAGTTCTATTGGATGGATATACCATAATTTTATTAAAGGGATAGCCTCTTTTTTTTTTTTTTGCCACCTTTTCCCAAGTGTATGTATCCCCATGCATATCTTTTTCTATACATCTCCAGCTAATTTATTTATGATTATTCTGATAAGTAGAATTTCTAAGACCAAGATCACTAGCTTTTGAATAATCCAGTGTCCTGCTGTCCCATTGCTTTACTAAAAAATGATGCCAATTTACAGTTCTGTTGGTGCTGTGTGATAGAATCTCATTTCAACTTCCTCAACATCAATGTTTTCATCTTTGTTAATTTGAAAGGTGGAAAATATTTTTCCAGTGATGTTTACATTTGCCTTCCCTTGAGTACAAGTGAGGTTGATTACACTTGTCTATTATTAATTTATATTTCTCTTATAATTTTTAATACATTTTCCCCAGTCTCCTCAAGTAATGACATGCGTTTCCACTGCTCTGCTTGGGTCCCTTAGGTTAACATAAATGAACGAATAGTGGTCCTTAAGTCAACAAGTGGTCTAAATCTCACGTTTCTCCTGGGAATTCCTTCAGAGTCTCTAATACCCATTCAAGCCTTTGCCCCCTCTGGTAGCTGGCAGGATTGTGCTGGATGATTTCAGTTTCATTACCTCACTGTAGTAACTAAGTGAGATTAAGTCACGTTCTCCTACTTTCACATTACAGCTGAAGAAAGTGAGGCTGAATCAGTAAGTGGTCTGTTCATATTCCCACTTGGATCACTACTTTTCCTAGTCATGAGCTGAACATTTTCTCTGTCATCACAGATCAAGTAGTTGTGGTTTTGTTATTCATGGAGTCCATATATTTGAGGCTCAGAGGAAGAGTTTGCAAAATGGGATAAAAGAGTAAGTAGTTGGCAGAGAGTGCAAAACACGAGATTGCCTCTTGTAGTCCATAAATATAGGCAAATTAGCCCCAAGGAGACAATGCCACTGTGCGTGGCTGTGCAGACGGTACCTGATACAACTCTGGAGCGGGCACCATTCTCATCCATTATGAAGTGAGTGGCATCCTTTGGAACTGTGCTGAGCCATACCTGCATTGTTGTACACAGCAACTTCTCAATATTTATTTAATTTTTATAATCATTAGTGGTTTTCAAGCACAGGTCAGGGTGAACTAGAAATGAAACAAGTGATGTTATATTAGAAACCTCTTTCTGCATTTTGCTTTTAGTTGTCAAAACAATTGACACAAAAATGTGATGCACCAAGGGTCATTGTTCCAGAAAACATAAAAAAGTATATCAAGAGTAGGAAATATAAAGCAAGGTTGTCCCTGTAGAAATATAGTTAAAACACTTTCTGTTGGTGTGTACAAAGACCTCTCATGCACCAAAAGAGAGTAGGATATTTTCTTATAAGTACCAGGCAAATGCAATCCAGATTCTCTGACACCCATTACCTGGTGAGTCAGTGAAGAGGAAAGTACTCAGATGCATAATAAGAAAGTGACCACACAGTGAGCAGTGAGTGTTTTACAGTAGAAGCTGTTTTAGAGACCATCATGTCTGGCAGTTGCCAATGTGGTCACTTGGTGGGACTCACTCAGCATGAAGTCAGGAGGAAAGAATCAAGATTGCAAATGGCCCTAATTGAAACCACCAGCCAAGGCTCTCTTGGGTTGCTGAACACAGGAGCTAGGATAATCCAGGCCTTGCAGTGTTTTGGTTTTGTTAACCTGCTTTGCCCTCACTGCACCTGAATTGTTAAATATATCATATACTTTAATATTTTATACACATCACTCAGTAGGTATTAGGTTATTTCTTTTCAGGGAAGCAGTGTGTCATAGTCCTAGAAAGAACAGTGGATTCAGAGCCAGAAGAGTGGACTTGGGATTTTCTATTGGCAACCAGCTAAATTTCCTTATCTGTAGGACTTAGGCTTTTAATTAATTGATTACTAAGGTAATTTTCTGCTTTAAAACTGTTTATCTATATTCTACTTTAAAATGAATATTGTCTTGAATTATGATTTAAGTATGAATTTTTACAAAGAAATATCAGAAGGTTTTCACATGAGCTCAATGTTAAAAAACCAGCTCACACATAGATAAACTTATTTCTTATACTATCTTCATCGGTCTTTTATATATCCTTTGTAAAGTGACTATAAAATTTGCAGTAAAAAATAAAATAATTTTTATCAAAGCCAAAAATAAGAAGGCTCTCTTGTACGTACAGGGCAATTTCATAATCAGTTGTCTTTAAAACGCTCTCCTGGGGCTGTGGTCAGGGAGCTCAGTTCGTTAGAACAGTGTCCCAATACACCAACTGTGGGTTGGATCCCTGGTCAGGCACGTACAACAATCAACCAATGGATGCATAAGTAAATAGAACAACAAATCGATGTTTCCCTCCCTCTCCCTCCCTTCCTTTCTCTTTATAAAATCAATAAAATAAAAATATATTAACAAATTCTTTATCTGGAATTTGCAAAACTCTTGGTACATAAAATACAAGAAATGTGTTTCTTTTCTGTTCTTTGGAACAGGCTTAGCAATTACCTCCTGCTAAAGTGCAAAAGCAATTATCTGCTTGCCCATGCAAACACTGATTGCTTAAAGTTTGTCCTTATCTTGAAGTTGTAGGAAAAGCAAATTAATGAGCAATTTTTATATCGTTGAGCAAATTCAGGCACTGTCCCTGTGGAAGCAGTCTGAGGCCTCATTATTGCATTTGGGGCTTTCACGCATGTGTGGGTATCCTGTGGAGCTTCTGGAGGTAGTTTTGCAAATTCTTGGTATAGATGTGCTTAGTCAAATAGCTATTAGTATCTGTTTGAAAGTGGGCGAAGTTTACCTTTCCATCCTTCTTGCCTCTTTTGTCATCTCTATCCCATTCCCTGTTCCAGCTCCAGCAACCTTGTTTGAGGCTATCAAGACTGAGGTTTAGAAACAAAACTCTTTAGTTCACAGCAAAGACAGGATTTGAATTTTTTGAAAGAAAATTCAGGAAGCAAACAAAAAAATACATGTTTATGGAGCATTAATTTCTAAATATTATTTAAAGTTCATATATTCTCTCTCTTCTCTGCATCAACATAATTAGAGATGAACTTTTTAGATTTCTCTTCTGAATTAGATTTGGATAGATAGGACTGCTAGATATGGGGAAATTATACTAGACTCTTCTTTCCATTTCTACTTCTGGGTTTGCCCCTCTGGCGCAGGCCATTTTCTCTGCAGGTAGCCTGGGCGGGTTGGTCCTGTACTGCCCCTGTATCCTCTGCTGGGCTTGAGGTAGTGGGCAGTGCTGTGCTTGTAAATTGGCTCTCACTCCACCTGGACTGTTAAATATATCACATACTTTAATGTCTTATACACATCAGTCAACAGGTATTAGGTTACTTCTTTTCAGGGAAGCACTGTGTCATAGTCCTAGAAAGAACAATGATTAGAATCTCTTGTCACTGTCCACGTATAAATTCCCCTATCCTCGCTGCACGTGGCATCGGAAAGAGAGGTGCATAATTGGCTCGAGCACACCATATCTGCCTAGTTTAATAGACAGCTTCTGAGTCTCAGCCCTATTGTTTCTACACCTTTTAACCCATAATCCATTTCTCTCTGTCTTCTTTAATTTTTATCAATTTTGTTTACTAGTGGACAGGATCTTCTTTTTGCTTGGCTGGCTAATTCCAAGCTAGGTTCTCTGCACAATCTGCATAGCCACTGGGTCCTGCTATTTGTGCGCACTGCCTTTCCCTTGCGTCTGTCTGTATCACATCGTTTGAGCCACCAGCACAATGCAAACCTGCTGCTTCTTCTTGTTCCAAAGCACGTGGCTACCTGCTATAGTCTCACTTCCAGGTAAAGGAAAGCTGTATCTCTTCAGCCAGGTTCTGAGCTTTGTGCATGATGAGGCCTTTTTGTTGTTGTTGCTCAGAATAGTTTTCCATTGATTTCTTCAATGACTGCACTCTTCAGGAGCCTAGGGGCATTGGAGGATGACCTTGAGAATCATAATCTTGAGATTTATAGGCATAGAATCACATTGCACATTAGGAAAACACAATGTGTCATAGAGATGATGTTTTACCTGTGGGGGAGTAGAGTGAGAGTTCATAGCAGGCCTAGGTTTTGCCCTTAAAGAGGCACTTGCCTTCAAGCACAAATAAGTTGCATTGATATGTACATGTATGATTTGATGTTGATTGTTTTCCAATGTGCCTGTACATCGATATCAGTATGCCACACGGAGCCCATTACGAAGATCTAAAGCCTCTGTGCAGCTCTGAAGAGAAGACTTTAGAGTCGCCAGGGGCTTCTCCATTTCCGGGACCATGTGGACACTTCCAGCTGCTAACTCCCTTTCCTATGTCCTCTTGCTGCACCTCCATCTCTGTATCTTTATTTCTGGGTTAGTCATCTGTTTGCTTAGAAATATATTACATGCAAATCAATTAGGAAGGTGTTTATATGACTTTTAGTCTTTCTTAGGATTTGTAAACATCTCCCACCTGACCAAGCTTGGCTGTCTTTTTTTTTCAGTGGCATCCTGTAAAAAAAAATTCCACTTTTTTTAAACTAAGATCTTTAGAACACAAGACTTTTAGCTAACAACAGCAGTGACAAAACTGAGACTTCTCCCAGCTCTGCTATCTCATTATTGTGTGTCTTTGCTCAAGCCACTGAACTCTGAACCTCTATTCCCTCAAGAGAAAGATGAGGAGGCTGGACTCAGACTTGAACCTAGTCTTGGGTAGCTAAGACTTTCCTACTATAGTCTCTTCCTGGTTGTAGCTTTTCCAGTTAGGGTTGTTAGGGTTAGCCAACAAAATTAAAGGATGCCCTGCTAAATATGAATTTTAGATAATCAGTAAGTAATTGTTAGTATAAATTTGTTAGTATAAGTATATGCCAAAATTGCATGAGACATACACTGAAATGTATTCATTGTTTATCAGAAATTCAAATTTAACTTGGTTTCTTATACTTTGTCTTGCAACTCTACATAACGGTATGTAGTAAGTTATTCTGTCTCAACAAGTTAGGCTGGACAAGTAGAACAACTCAGCAGAAAATAGGACATCACTTGTAAAGACAGAGGTTGGGTAGTAATTTGGTATCTCTGCAGCGTGTGGGGAAGGTGTCAGTTTTTTCTTTTTTTGCTCAGGTTGTAATAGCACTTCCATGATTTAAAAAAAAAAACAACTGTGTGACACTTTTGTACTGACATAAGAAGTCACCAGGCTAATCCCTGAATAGACCTAAAGACTCTAGACAGAGTTATAGACAGGAAAGGTCAGTTACCAGAAGAAGAGAAAGGTGGGGAAAAGGGCTGCAAAGGCTATTAGACTCTTTCCTTAAAGCTGGAAATACTAAAATTATGTCTGGCTTAGAAACTGAGTTGAATAATTTTGTACTCCATATATTAAAATGGAGAGAAAACAAATAATAGAATTCAAATATTTTAGTAAGTGATTAATAAGTGTAACATTTAATTAAGGAGCTGTGCAGCATATTTTGAATCTTCAGCTGCCTGCGAAAGTGATGTCATACATTTGTGCAGAAGGTAATTGTCCTGCTCTCTTTTGTCAATCTAATGTATGTTTAGTAGAGAGAGTCTCCACACTAGACAACAGGAGCCACACATCAGTACATTGTGACTGCTGGCATTTCTGTTGTCAACCAACTGATTGGGAGGCCTTATTACTGACAACAGCAAGAGATGTCCCACTTCCTGAGCTGCCTGAGTACGACAGTCTTAAACCAGGTCCAGGTTCCATACACACTCTGCTCCTCATGCTGAGAAATTATCATGTGCTCAGATTCTCTGCTTTAAAATGGGTGTAGTACTTCTTTGTCTAAAGAGGACACAGATTTTGCCTTCTCTTTCACATTTCTTTGAAAATTCATCTTGTATAAGTTATAAACACTTGTATAACAACTACTACCTGAGGGATGTCTTCATTAAGCATTCATTCCAAACTGTTTACTTAGCACTTACTCTGGCCTTGCCATGATGTTAATAGGAGAAATAAAACAACTTAGTGGAAAATCATGATGCAGTACATATGCTAATAAACAGAGAAAGCATAGATTGCTGCGGGATCACTGTGGGATCACTGCGGAGGGCAACTACCCCGTGGTAGAGTGTGGAGCAGAGAGGTCTGCAGGCGATAACTTCCAAATTAAAACTGGGGAAATAGGGGAGAGAGAGAAAGGGGGCAGGCTGAGTGGGCAGACCCAGGCATTCTAGACAGGGGTATCCACGTGTGTTTAGACTTCAGAAAGAGAACATGACACATGCTGAGCATTTCAAGGAGTTCAGTCTGACTGGGATAGTGGATAGAGCTGCTAGTAGCACAGCAGGCGCTGCAGGGCAGAGCAGGGACTGTACTGTGATGGTCATACTCGGGGGGTTAGAAATTCCTGGCTGCAGCGTGCAGTATGGAAGGACCACAAAGGGGGCAAGGAGACAAGCTAGAAACTCTAACAGCAATCTAGAAGAGGATTTTCCAAGGCATCCCCTGTCACAGTCTTTAATTGGCAATTTCAGTAGTCATCTCCCTCCCCTCATCTCCTACCCTACCTCCTGATCTGCCATTGTCAACGTAAGACCTCTCCTCCTAGTCTAACTAGAGGGAGGGATGAAAGATAGGGGAGGGGAGGGATGAGGGAGGAGAGTGGAGCTTTTACTTATTGCTGAGCTGTCCCTCCTTCCAAGCCTGGCTGACCCCACTTGTGTCCTGGACCCCAGACACATGACCTCCTCAGAGAACTTGCTTTCACACTCAGGCCCTCTTCTTTTTGCTTCTTAATTTCTTCTCCCTTCTTCCTCTTACAACTTTCTTCCCAGCAGCACTTACCTTCCTAAATCTCACCTATCTTAACATAAACTTTCTGGATCTTTCCTATAATAGTCACTTTCATTTTCTCTTTTCCTGTGCATTTCTCAATTTTTTGCATCTTACCCCATCCCCAAATTACTAAAACAGTCCTGCCAAGCCACCAACAATTTCTTACTGATCCAATAAATGCTTCTTAATCCTACTCTTTCTTGACACTTTGCTTTCGTGTGATGCTTTTTATTTATTTTTCTTTCCTTCAGTTCTCCCTTTTGCAACTCCTATGACATCACACTTTCTTATTTTCTTCCCACAGTGTTCAGTTCTTCCTCAGTCTCCAATCAACAGGCCCTGCCTATCCCTTTAAGGCAGTTACCAGGGATTCCACCCTCAGTCTGCTTCTCTTCTTATGTTAAATATTTTCCCTTTAGGAATTAATGGAGTTACTAACACTGACTCACTAACATGGACTCATTTACCATCTGTATGCTGATAACTTCCAGAATTATAGCCCAGCTTTCTCTGCTGAAACTCAGATCCACACATACAATTGTTCACTAAATATTTCCACTGAGACATGTTTCAGAGTCCTAAAATTCATGTGTTCAAAACATAATTCTTTAGGCACTCATCTGGCCTGTTGCAAAGCCATCTACCCTCTGTTGGATCTCTGTGAATCTAAGAAAATGGCATCCCAAACTTCCCCAGTTTCAAGCCAAGCTGTATGTATGTACAAATTAAGTATTATATATACATATGTACACACACACAACTTTTATGCATATACACACATAATACAAAATTTGTATATAGAATATATATGTATAGGGGTGTACATGTATGTATATACACATGTGCACATGCAAATATGTGCATATGTGTATACACATGTGTGTACATACATGCATATATTCTCTATATAGATATAGTTACATATATAATTTTTGTGACATTATTTCACATTAAAACAAAATTAGACTAGTTCTTCCTTTTCTGTGCACCAGTTTCTCTCTATGCCCACTACCTTTTGCCAAATTCATACCACAATTGAACTAGAGTAAGTGCTGGTGGGCAGAGCAGTGTAAGAGGAACAGGGTGTTGCAAAAGCAGGCGATTGAAGGACCTGAATGTGAGGAGGTCAGACATCCGGGGTCTGGGGCACAGGATGGGTGGCCAGGTAGGGGAGAGGGGACAGCTCAGCAATAAGGAGGGTGTAAAGAATCTCTCTCTTTGCAAATAGGAGGAGAGGTTTTGTGTTAAGAGTGACAGATCAGGAGGTGGGGTGGGAGGTGTGAGAACAGGAAGAACATTTGAAATTGCCAGTCAGAGACTGGTGAGAGAGAGAGGGTGCCTAGGGAAACAGAAGGCTTGCCATACAGATGTGAGTGCCCAGTGGATGTGGAAGCCATAAATTGGAATTGGAATCGACCTGAGCAGGTGTGTGATTTTCTCCATCAGAGCTCAGAAGTGCTGATGTAGAGGATAAGGAAACAGGCAGTGAAATTTATTCAATACTGAGGTGGTTCCCAGCAGTGTGATGAATGGCAAATCTTCTGGACAGAGAGGCAGAATTGAGGGAACTGGAGAAGAGGGACTTCATATCTTCAAATGAAGAATTGAGGACCAAGGAATGTGGACAATGGAAAACTGAGGTTTGAGAGACATGGAGAAGAATTTCACATCTTCAAATAAAATGTCCACATAGGAATTTTAGTTCACAAAGAGGTGCTTGCCAAGATTCTATGAAATTTGTACAACTGGAAATAAATAAAAAATTGTAACTCTTAGCCAGCCATGTTTGAGAAACTACACAACTGTCAAAAAAAGTGGTGGAATAGAATACTTCCAGCACCAAGTAGTCAGTCACCATGAACTTCAACCCTTTTATGACCTTGGACTGCAGCAAAAACCTCAAACACCACTTCGATACTGTGTCTCACGTGCACAGGAAGATCTGTCAATCTCATTCTCCAAGGAGCTGCAGCAGAAGTACAACATCCGCTCCATTCCCATCTGCAAGGACTATGAGGTCCAGGTGGTTTGAGGAGACTACAAAGGCCAGCGAATTGTCAAGATAGACCAGGTGTACAGAAAAAAATATGTTGTCTAAATTGGGGGGTGCAGAGTGAGCAGGTAGGCCAGCAGCACAACTGCCTACATGGGCATTCACCCAAACAAGGTGTTTTATCTCCAGGCTAAATCTAGACCAAGACTGGGGAAGAAAAAAACCTCAACAAAAACCCAAGTCTCGACAACTTGGAAAAGATAAAGGCGAGTGTAATGAAAAACTTGTTGAGAACATGCTGGAATAAATGTAACCTGTGTTGCAACCACTGTTTAACTGTAGATTTTTAGACCGATGTGTATTCCTTCGAAACTTTTTAAGATATCTCCAGAATGTTTCATTTCCCTCGTGTTTTGTTGTTGACATGTGGCTCTGTAAATCCATTTTTGCTGTTTTGATTTTATGAATAAAAATTGGAAATATTTCTTTAAAAATTGTGGAATATTACATAAAAATGAAAACTGCCATAATGTCAATGAATTTATTGTATATAAGCATATTTTATTGGAGATAGCTGTAGCACATTCCCGACAAAGGGGGACACATAAGCAATAGTAAGTGATATTTTAAAAGTGCTACAAATTAACTACTGAAAGTCAGTGAACAAATTATAATTGTTGATATGTAATTTGTCAAGCCCATCATCACTTATAAACTTCAGTTATGAGCATAAATATTCATTAGGACCTGTGGAGTTGGAGAAAATCAGAGCTACATATGGTACATGAAAAATGTATAAACATATTGACAAAGCATTCACCTATTTCACTATTGTCAAAATTATAATATTTCAGGTTAGAAACAAGTGGTTTTGGAAATAACATATATGAAGGGAAAGGGAAAAAATGATGGGTCCTTTAGAGTCTATATAAATACTATGATTAGATTCCTTGGTACAAGAATGGTATAGAAGTCGTAGTTGGAGTGTGTAGTTATTTGTATTAAAATGCATTTTAAATGGTAATCAGAAAAATACTGGAGACTAATACTGGAGTTGCTTAAATCTAATAACATCACCAGGATAAATCATTCAGGTTATAGTGGGCTGCTTTTTACTACTTCACTTAATTTTTCTGCATATTGTAGAAAAAAGTTGCTCTTCATACAGTTAGAATGTCTCCCAGCCAAAAGTGAAGATACAGCTTGGCAATCATTCAACATATACGTTAATCTGTCTGAACCATATTTTAATTCAAATTGCCATTTAATACCACTTGGAGTTTCATGTTTAAAAATGAATACTGGTCATATTAGGCAATTTTGTTTCATAAATACCCTAGTGATTCTAGTGTTGAACTCCATTAATGTTAATGAGAGCCTTATGAATGTAGCCATATATCCAGAAATGATTTTTAAATAGTTTAGAAAAATAAAATAGAAAGGAGCTGTAGGACATATGCCCACAGTGGTTGGTGTTTTTTTCTGGGCGTAGTGTTGCAAAACCTTTAACTTCCCCCCAAACTCCTGCTCTTCCATGATGTGTCTTCTGTGTCACATTGTCTATGGTCTGTCCACACTAGTAAATTTCTGGGATATGCAAAGGGGACACTTTGTTTTGGAGCTTCCTGGTAAAGTGCTACCAGGAGAAAGAAAGATCTTGTGTTCTTCCAAAAGCCTTTGTACATGGCAATACGGGAATATGCATATACAGATACGGACACATTTTCTTAGTGGAGTGTAGAAAAGGGAGGAGGTGATAGAAGGAGAGAAGGTATTTGAATATTCACAGTAACATCAGACACGGGTGAGAAATAATGAAAAAAAGGTGAAACACAAAATCTAATTTGGTCTAATTTACAGTTTTGCCTAGAGCTATCGCTTACCTTTTGCTGCATTAGAGAAAAAATATAAAATTGCATTTTATATTTTAGATAAAACATAAACGATGGCTTACTTTGTATGTAGACTTTAGAATTTGCAAATGATTTTTACATACACTGTCTTTATTGGGCTGCATTGTAACCTAAATTATAGATAAAGACTGTTAAGCTTATTTATAATAACCAAGACATTGGAACAACCTAAATGTCCATTAATGGATGAATAAATAATGAAAATATGGTAACTACATACAATGGAATATAATTTAGCCATAAAAAGAACAAAATCTTGCATTATGCTAAGTGAAAGAGTCAGACAGAGAAAGACAAATGCCTTTGATCTCACAGATATGGAATCTAACAAAACAAAACAAAGCCCCAAACTAACAAAAAAATTGCTTGTGAGCGTAGAGAAGAGATTGATGGATGCCTGAAGTCAGTGGTAGGGTGGTGGTCGAAATGGGTGAAGGGGTTCAAAAAGTACAAATTTCCAGGTATGAAATGCATAAGTCATAGTGTATAATGCACAGCAGAGTGACTGTAGACAATAATATTGCATCATGTATTTGGAAGTAGCAGCAGGAGCTCCAGTAGCGTAATCGGTTAGAGTGCGGTACCTATACGAAAGTAGCAGGAGGGTGGATCTTGAAAATTTTCATCATGAAAATTTTTTTTTGTAATTATGTATAGTGACAAGTGTTAACTGGACTCATTGTGGTGATTGTTTCCCGATATATACTAATATTGAATCATTGTGTTGTATACCTGAAACTAATATAATGTTATGCTAATTACACCTAAAAAGAAGACCTCAACCTTCAGACTAAATGACTTACCTAGGTCTTGCAGATCAGTCCAGGCACGTGAACTCATTTTCTGATCTTAGAACTTAGACTCTTTGTACTACCTGATAATGTCCTCTGAAATAAATGGCCTTTAGGGTAGTCCAACTGTATCAAAATTATAAATATTCAATTCATTTAATTCTCCCTCCCCACTTTCATTTCCTCTCCTTGCAGCTCTCTTTATTTAAGGCTCTATATGCTGAGGTCAATGCTACCTTATTTAGCATAACGTTTTCGCAAATACTTACCATAAATTTTTAATTGAATCTTTTTTGTATTTTTTCCATTACCACTTAGTTTCCTTATACTCCCCTAGCCCCAGCAATTACCACACTGTCGTCCATGTCCGTGAGTCCCTTTTCCTTTGGGAAAAAGGACTCAATCCCTCTACCCCCTAACCACCTCCCACTAGCTGTTATCTGCTCTCATTTTATGAGTTAAATTGAAAGAGAGAGAAAGACAATAAACTTTTCAGAGAGACACTAATAAATTTACAAGAACACTGTTTAAATTACACATAGGTTTTAAAATTTTATTCTAAATAAATGTTTTCTAGGGTGTAAAACCCATGTTTTATTCTTAGCCTTGCCGTGAGTCGTGCTCTGTCCTTGGACAACTCACTTCACGCAATGTAACCTAGTCAGAGTTTCCTTCTTTTTCAAAACTAGAAAGGTGAAACTTTGGAAAGAGAAAACTTTACTTTTCCCCCTTATTCTGTTCCTCCGTTTTCTTAAAGTACGTTAGATCCTGAGTATCCTACTGTGACCTCCTCGAGCATAATTTATGACAGAAATAAAATGGAAAGGCTCTAGACTTTGTGAAGACCTCTTCAGAAGGAGCCTTTAAACTTGAAGTATGGCTAACCTATCATTTTATTTTCTATGTTTTGCTTTGGGTCATCTTGCAACAAGGTGATATGCAGGCCATCACTGCCCGTGTCCCAGTGAGGCTGCAACACTAGCTTGCTACATATCTAAGAGAACTTGACTACCAACATTTTAGCCTGATCCTTGCTTCCTGAATGAGAATTGGATTACTGTTTTTTTCTTTTCAATAAATTAGAATCCTCTATGGCTATTGCCTATTCATGTTCTATGTGCACTGTGACTAGCCGCCTCATTTTTCCTCTCTTGCCTTTAGGGATGCCTGCACTTAAAAATTAGGCACTTCCTGTTGTGAAAACAAAGATCACAAAGGTTTGTCATCAAGTTTGATATCCCTAAAGCTGCTTTTTAATTGTGTGTGAACTTTGCAACATAGTCATCATCAATTTTTGTTCATTATTAATTTTAATTGTTGTTTTAGGTTTGATACAAATTTTTCTCATATTTGCCTATATAATCAATAATTTATTTTGCTGGAATACAAAAAAATGGTTTGGTGATATATTTGGTAGGTTATACCTCAGATGAGTAGTATTTAAATGTGGATTTAATGGTGAAGGTTTGATTTTCTTTTTCTATAAGTCAATGTTTCAGATGTTTTTTTGAGTGACATTGCTGTGCTAGGTACACTTTGATTGATATAAGTATTCTAGAAAACCAATTCTTGCCTTTGAGATACTAATGATCTTGCTGACAAAATATTGCATTTACATGAATTATCAGTGGAAAGTGAAAGCAATATTCATAAAAAAACTGTCACAAAATAGTATGTGATTAGCTGTCAAATAACTGATATAAGTAATAAAACATTACTTTGAGCTGGGAAGCAGAGAAAGCCTAAGTAGAAGAGATGGGATGAACTTGATCTTGAAAGATTATGAGAATATTTTTTAAGAAGCTAGAAATAGGAAACACCAAGTAGGCATGTTAAATAACCTGAGTAAAGGCAGGGAAGTGATAAGGAGCATTCCACATTAAGGAGAAAATGTTGCCCAGGAAGAAGGCCAAATAAGGTTGATCAAGTAAAATAGATCAGGAAAATAGAGTAGAGATTATAAATCAAGAGCCAAAAAAAAAAAAAAAGCTTTATGGAAGAGGAGTTGCATAATGAAAATATAACTTATAGAGGTAAGATGATTTTATAGACATACAGAACAAAATAAAAGAGATACATGGAGGAAAATTCAGTTGCGTTACATAATAAAAAAGGACTCAAAGACTATTACATAATAATGGCAAGTGATTTATATAAACACCAAATTTGCTCCCTTAAAAAGATTTATTTTTGTATCAGTAGGCAGCTTATAAAATGGCCCCCAGTGACTTCTGCCTTCTAATCCTATGTAGTCCTTGGTGTGGGTTCGACTCGATGACTCTCTTCTGAGTAGACTATGGCTAAAGTGATGGGATGCCATTGCCAAGATTAGGTTACAAAGAGATTGTGGCTCCCTTCCTTGCTCATTCTCTCTCTGATTTGTTCTGCAGGAAGCCAGGTTTCATACTGTTGAAAAGTCCATGTGGTCAGGACCTGATGATTTTGTCTAACAGCCAATGAAAACCTCAGTCAGTCATTGAACTTGGAAGAGTCCCTCCAGTTCAGCTTTGAAATGACTGAAGCTCCAACTAATACCTTGATGACAGCCTTGTGAGAGACCCTGAGCCAGAAACAGCCAGTGAAGCCTTGCTGAAATTCTTAACCAATAGAAAATGTGAGCTACTAAATATTTGTTGTTGCAAACCACTGAGCTGGTTAACGTGGTGATAGGTAACTAATAAATCATTACAGAATTAAATATTCTCTATCTCTACGAATACAGATGAGTATTACAAAGGACCCTCCCACTCTGACACAACAAAATTCAAACTAAAATACATTTTTAGTGTATTTCTTGAATCACTGGATCACAGAAAATAAGTGATGTTGCTGAGGATAAAATAAAGTGAAGCCTGTCGATGGAAATCTTATTCCTGGATATATACTGACTTGTCCTGGAAACACGACACCAAGACTGGGTTTTACCATAACACAGGAGATCAGAAGAAACCTTTAAATGAGCCTAATGAGGCTCCAGGTCAAGAGTGTCCCTGAAAAGTACACCCAGTTTTGGCCTTTAGGAAAATCCTGCCCTCAAGTTAGGTTAAAAAAAGTGAACTCACAATTAAAATAAAACCAAAACAAAATCAAACAAGCGACCAAAAATTAGATATGATCTCCAAGCACTTTAGTGATTGGAATTATCAGATAAAGAAGAGCATTAAATGTTTATACAATTTGTAAAAAAAAAAAATAATGAAAATAAATGTAAAATGGGCAAACAATAAATTGATCATTGAAACAGTTACTCTTGGAAAGGAATGAAAGAGAACTTAAAAATGTAATCGCTAAAATTAAGAAGTAAAAATAAATAGATAATTGAAAACAATACAGGTTTTACAATAAAAAAGCAAAAGGCTCTTTTTCTCTATTTCCTCACCTAATTCCTGGAATAAATACCTTTATATTGTATCTGTTAATTCCCCATACTTCAAGATAAAGAATTCAGTTTATTGGTCTACAATTTTTCTTCTTCCTTTACTCCAACCCCATAGTTTTGCTAGTCATGCTTTTTGTTTTTCATTTTCTTGATTAAATTTAAAGATTAATTTAATATAGTAAGCTTTTTTCATTTGTCAGTATTAGGCAGTATCTTCACAATGTATATTGAGGGATTTAGTGACCTTAAATATTCCTCTTTCTTTCCTCATCTCCTCCAAATCTCAATTGCTGATTACCACATCTTTCTATATTTAGCTGTCAAAGTATTATTTACTCTCTGTTCAGTTACTATACATCATTCTTCCTTGCTACGCTTATAGGTGAAATCTAAAAATGGAAACAATGAATCAAAATTGTGTAAATATTCACCACAAAAGTGAATTTGAACCTTTTTAAAAGAAGATGATGCACTTTCTTCACAAAACCTGGGCTGCTCAAAAAGAGACATAGCTCACAGAAATGAGTGGATGTGGGGAGGGGGACAGTGGGAGGGCATGTGTGGTACCTGAAAATCACTGTATTTCATTCATTTGAAGGTGAACTTTTTGTTTTAACATTTGAACACCTTTGTATTTGGGATGCACCTGATAATCATTGTTAACCAGATAATTCAGTGTTCATGTGAAAATTGACCACAGCTGCTCATAATATCATTATTTCAATGGAATGATTCACATTGTTGGTAGTAAATACATTGAATTTAATTTGCTCTAAAATATCATCAGGAAGAATACTCTATGAGTCAGCCTTAATACAAAGAGTTATTGTATACATAGAGAGACAGCAAACAGAGCAGCCCACGTGTGCTAAAATGTCTATATAAATAAATCTAGAAGAGTGATTGCAATGAGCATAAAGTAAAAATTCTGAATAATGAGAAAGCTTTGTGCTGTCGTTTAAGCAGGAACATTTGCCCCTTGTGATTATAAGATAGTACATCATCTAATGGATAGCCTGTTATTTTTTTATTTTTTAATTTAATCTTTATTGTATTTTTTCCATTACATTTAGTCCCCTTATATCCCCTCCCCTCAGCAATCATCACACTGTTGTCTATATCCATGAAATCAACAAAATATGATTTTAAAATGTGTATATTATAACATGGCTTTAGTTTTTCAGTAATCCTCCACCTTTCTCTCCTTACCTTCTTTTTGCTTTCTCTCTTCCCTGAGGCTAGAGTGTGGATAGATGCCATATTTGACAATGACTTTAAGGATAAGAAAGCAAGACTTGCAAAATAAGATAGAAAAAAAAAAAAGGCCTAATGCCCCTGACATACCCTACTAACACTGGATCATCTACACTTACTGATACATGAGAAAAAAAACAATTTATTTTGCTTAAATCAATGTGTTAGTTTGGAAGATTAACCTTAAAGAACACATGAGATACACCAACGTGTAACTCCACCGTTCAAATAATTTTTCCTGGAGATAGCCATGGAGAATTAATCCAATATCACCTTCCTGGTAAATGTTATTAAACTCTAATTTTAGATATTAGGAAAAATTTATAGGAAAATAATTTTCTGCATATGAGTAGAGAGACTCAAAAATTAAAGAAGCAGGAAGGCATCTGTATCAATTAAGGTAAATGATGGGTACAGTAACAGATACACCCTAAAAGCTTGGAAATGTAATAAGTGTAAATTTCCTGTTTATGTCAAAACATAATGTGTGCCAGTTGGGTAAGGAGTATTCCCTTACTATTCATCAGGAGAATGGGAAAAGCAGTGAGGATCATATATGGGAAGTTCTAATGGAAATGGTGCTCATCACTTCTGCTCGTATTACTTTGGTCAGAACATGAACATATGGCATTATCCATCAGAATGCAGTCAGATAGAAAGGCATTACATCAAGGGCTCAAAATAAAGAATTGGTTATAAGAAATGTAATATGGGATATTACACAGGTGATAAAAAACTGAGAAACCAAACAAAGGATAGTAAGGCACCTCACAGATTAACAATAGCAGTGAACTCTTACACCCTCTAGTCAGAGAAGGTAGTGTTACCAGAATCAAGGTCACTTTACATATTGGAGCGGAAATCATGGTGGGGCTGTCTGGTGGGATCTGGAGCTCTTCAGGGGTTGTAGCTACCGGTGTTAATGCCGTAGGGGTCTTTCCCCTTCTCCCTCCCCTAATATTTCTTCAGTAGCTGTCATTGCTATATCTAGTTTGAAACTACTACTGCAAGCCTGGGCAAGACAGGCTGCAGGGATCAGGGCCTGCAGTGCAGAGCTGACCAGGGAAAGGGAGGGTCTGCAAACAAACAGGTCACAGATGGACACCGTGCCCCAAACTTACTACAAAGAATACAAAGAGGCAAAGAATATAGTTTGTTTGCCCAGAGGAGAATACTGATGTTGATGAGCCACGAAAACCCAAATTAAAGGGAGAGATCGAGGACATCTGAAGTCAGTTGTGGATCCTTACTAAAAGGTACCAAATCACTATGCGTAGTTTCTATTAGCCAGCTTCCTAACATATGAGTTCATCTGCAAAAATTAGCAAAGTTTTTTTTTCCTGCATTTTAAAGAAATTTGACAGATTTTTAGTGTATTTTTAATAAGCTTAATAATATTTTAGTAAATATTGGGCTATCAAAATTTTTAAAAAGGTTCCCATTTGAGTTGAATTGATTGTGTTAAGATTCCAGTTGTAGTGAGTAAGGCAAGAGAAGTCTGGAAACATGAATTTCTCTAGTCCTAGTACATTTCAATATCTTAAGTATTGAACTCTATAACTAAAATGTCATTGGTTGTTACTTTCAGCTAACAAGAAATCTGTTAATATTTGTTAGAGAACTTAAGAAAGGGAATGTATTCTCTCTTGTGTGGGTGCTCATTGCTACAATTTGTACAAGTATACAAATGGTAGATCTACTCGTCCTTCCTCTGATTGTCACTTTCTCTGACTCGATTACTCTCATCTGACTTTTCCACTTTATCGACACAGACAACCATTGCATTTTTATGTAACAACTATTGGCATGAGTAACTGATCTGCGACAAGGGGACTGTATCTAGCCGAGAAGACCAGAGGGCTATTACTATCTACTAAATTGGTAACCTTGGAGAAAAAAGAATTTGAGTTTCAGAAAGGCAAGAAATTAGACTAGAGATGATTGGTTAGCTACACAAATAGTCATTTTTGTTCTAAAAGCTGAGTTTTCTGTATTAGCAATACATATTAGCATTTTGAATTTGGGGTGAGCTTATTAGACACCTATGTCCAAGAAATAAATAGTGCTTAGTAAGTAATTATTTAAAAATAGAATTCTTTAATATAAAAAGCAAGGATATTTATTTTAATTTGAATCCAGATGTTTGACTGAATCACAGAATTGAGTATCATTTTAGAAACCCTGCCTGTTTTTTTTCCAGTTTGCTAGAGGTGGACAAATAAACACTTTTTGAAAATAATGATGCATCACTGTTCACATTCAGCCTACATCACCAAATGCACCCACAAAGCCTAGCAAGCAGTAATTCATTTTAACTCACATAGTCTCTGTGTCCTTTGAAGCTAGAAGATGCCATGCTGGTTTTAGTACTGTACTCCTCACTCCTTGATTTAAATCATAAATATTATGCCCTTCACTTTATAGCTACAGAATCTTGATCAAGCAAGGTCACACTAATGGAAATTCAGAACAAGGACGGGCAAATAGTTTCTCACCGTGATACTAGTGTCTGTCTCAGGGGCTGTGATGAAAAGATTCTGAAGCCATACCTAGCTCAACAGGATGGAATATAAGGATTAATACAGATGTCTTCCGCAAACGTGTGTGTGTGTGTGTGGTCCTTGACTTCTCCTACTTCCTTAGATAATTAATTTCTCTCTGACTCCTTCCCCAATAACTCTCCTCTGAGGGAGATTTACACGCGGAAGGAGCCCTGAACATCAGTGGATCTATCTCTGTAGCTCTCGTTCTTTGCCACCACTCCCCCTGCTTTTAGTGATCACTCCCTGCACTTGGAGAATACTTATATGCAAGAATTTGCAGATGGATGCAGATTTGGTCTGTGGGTAGCGTTCTCCAGATTCTAATCTGTCATTCCAGTTTACATATCACTGTTAACAATTCCTTAAGTCTCTACCTAATTTCACTTACTTCTACCCTACGTACACTTCACCTGCATCTCACTTTAAAGGTATGATTTCTTCATGAGCAGCCATGGCTTTCTTCTTTTGTATGAAGGACTTAGCATTCCTGGAAGTTAGTTTTAGGTTATGTCAATCCTTCTTTTTCCAGTTTCAGTATTTGTTATTGTTGTTCAATTACAGTTGTCCTGTTTTCCCCATTACTTTCCCCTGCCCCACACATCCCCACCTTCCACTTGCAAGCCTCCACCTCCCCCTGTTGTCTTTGTCTATGGGTCTTTTATACTCGTTCTTTGACTTGAGCCTGCCCCTTCTTTCTCCTGTTTTCTCCCTCCCTTCTCCCCTATGGTCACTATCAGTTTGTTTTTTATTTCCATGTCTCTGGTTCTATTTTGCTCATTTGTTTGTTTTGTTGATTAGATTCCACTTATAAGTGAGATTATGTGGTATTTATCTTTCACCACCTGGCTTATTTCACTCAGCATAATACTCTTCTGCTCCATCCCTGCTGTTGCAAAGGGTAGGAGTTACTTCATTCTTTCTGCTGAATAGCATTCCATTGTGTAATGGAATACTTTACAGAAATAAAACTACATTATGTATCTCTTTTGATTGGGGGTTGTTCCTTTGTTTTCTCATTTTTGGGGAAACTATTCTTGTTTGCTTCTGCTTCTTATATTGACCTGTTTTGACTCCCTGACTTCGTGGTGTGAACTTCTATGGTAGGAGACCTGTGAGATTCAGTGGTGCAGTCTCCTTGATCTCCTGGACTTGACCATCTTGGGATGCCCTTCATGCCATTTTTATGTTGGCTCTGTGGGTGTAATTGGGTTTTGATTATTATTGGGTCATTCTTTGGTGGGTCCTTCCCTCCAGCTGGTTGACTGAGGGTCACTCCACCCACCATGTCATGTATGTTGTTGTGCAGGTGCTGCGAGAGCAAAACCACAAAGCCCTGGGAACTAACCCACAACTGCAAAAATAACACTCCCTGCAATCCCACTGTCAGTAGCAAATGAACCGGTATTAGTAAGGGTATAAAGAGATTAAGACTATTATAAAAAAGGAGAGTGAATATGAGATGAGCTACTGAAAGAAAAATGATTTTGAGAGGGAGGGAGGAGCACTAATAAGAGTTGGGAATCAGAGCAATGTGAAAAGAGAAAGTAAAATTTACACCATAGATAAAAAAGAAGATGAAATGGAGTAAGAAAAGGGAAACATATACTATTATATTTAAACATAAATTAAAATAATATAAAATAATGGAAATTAAAATGCAGTGAGAGAGAGGAGGAAAAAGGAAAGAAAAAAGTAACTAAATAATAAAAAATAGAAGCCAAATTGGAGAGAAAGATCCACCACAGCACTATCAGCAACAAATGAGCTAAAATTAATACAGGTGGGATGGGAATAAGAGGGAA
Source organism: Anoura caudifer (assembly GCA_004027475.1). Taxonomy (NCBI): domain Eukaryota; kingdom Metazoa; phylum Chordata; class Mammalia; order Chiroptera; family Phyllostomidae; genus Anoura; species Anoura caudifer. The sequence goes on from PVKU01001603.1 coordinate 49,783, forward strand.
AAAAGAAAGGAAGAAAAGCTTAAGGGGTATCTAGAGGAATTGGAAGCGATTTTGAGATAATAGAGGGAAAGGAAACACTAAGAGTGAGGAACAAAAACCAGGCTAAGACAGGGAAAATAAAATTTGAGGTGAAAATAAAAAGAAAAAGGAAAAAAGAGGAGAAAAAAGAAAAAAGAACAGGATAAAAAGGAAAAGAAGAAAAATGAAAAAAATACACTAAGGGCAAAATTAGAATTTGAAACAAAAAAAGAGTACTAGAAGGGAATGGTAACATTTGAGATTTGAAATACAAAATTAGTGAAGGTCTAGAGATAAAATTGGAAAAATGCAACAACAACTACCCTACTCACAAGCAATGAACAAAGACTGCTAAAGGTGGAGAGAGAACTCAGGTATTTTAAGAGCAGGGAAAAAGGATGTGAGGTGACTATTGACAAGAAAACTGGTTTTGAGAACTGGTGGGGGAGAAATAGTAAGAGTGTGGAGTGGAAACAAGTCATAGCAAGAGAGAAAATAAAATTTTAAATGAAAATAATGAGAGGAAAGAAGAAGGCAAAATGGGGGAAGAGAAGGGAGGGGCAAAATATGTGAACTGAAATAAACTATAGTATAAAATTCAGTGACTTAGTAGGCATAAACTTGATGGACAACAAATGAATGTTAAAAAGCTACATGCAAGAAAGAATATATCACAAATCATGGAGAACACCACGGTGTTCTCAGTGATTTCATCTCAATAGTATCTAGTATTTACCACTGTTTTTTCGTTTTGGATCCTCCTCTGGTGATGTCAGAAGGTGACCAGTCTGACGTCAGCCTATTTGAGACATCCAGGGATCTACTGTGCTCTCAATTCTTCAATGAGTTTTTAAAAGTATGATTTTTGTAGCTTATCTTTCTTTTTCATTATTATTAGAGTGGGATAACAGTCTCATCACTCTTACTATTAGATATCTGATTGGAAAAGAAACTCCACTTAACATATTGTTGTTATTTTTAATTCTTTTTAATTATTATTCTACTACAGTTGTCTCAGTTTTTCTCCCTTTGCCCTCCTCTGCCCATCTCATTTCCTGCTCCCACAGTCAGTCCTCACTCTGTTGTCCAAGTCTGTGGGTCATTCATACACATTCTTTGTCTAGTCCCTTCCCCTTCTTTCCATCAGTGTCCCCCTTCCCTCCCCTCTGGTCACTTTCAGTCTGCACCATGTTTCCACGCCTGTGGATCTGTTCTGTTCATTAGTTTAGTTTGTTCATTAGATTCCACTTATATGTGAGATCACATGGTATTTGTCTTTTACCGATTGACTTATTTCACTTAGTATAATATTCTCCAGTACCATCCATGCTGTCACAAAACATAGGAGTTCCTTCTTTCTTTTTGCTGCATAATATTCCATTGTGTAAATGTACCAGTTTTTTGATCCACTCATTTGCTGGTGGGCACTTTGGCTGTTTCCAGTACTTAGCTATTGTAAATAATGTTGCTATGAACATTGGGATGCATAGGTTCATTTAAATTGATGTTTCAGGATCCTTGGGGTATAATCCCAGCAGTGGAATTGCCAAGTTAAAAGGCAGTTCCATTTTTAGTTTTCTGAGGAAATTCCATACTGTTTTCCACAGTGACTGTACCAGTCTGCATTCCCACCAACAGTGCACTGGGGTTGCCTTTTCTCTGCATCCCCGTCAGCACTTGTTGTTTGTTGATTTATTAATGATGGCCATTCTGACCTATGTGAAGTGGTATCTCACTGTGGTTTTAATCTGTATCCTTCTGATGGCTAGTGATGTTGAGCGTCTTTGTGCATAGGATCTTGGGTGTGGGTGCAAATAAGACATATAACAGAGGAGTCAAACAACTACAAATCCCCAGGTTCACAAAAAAAATGTTTACAGGAAATTAGATGTTTTTGTTCTTCTCCGAGTTTAGCAAAACATAGGATTTTGTAGTACAACAGTTCCCTGAATGATGTTCATTCAACCTTGTTTCATTATAACATTGATGAGAAAAAAGATCAATACCTAGCTGGGTCACTGTCTGTGTGAAGTCTGTATGTTTTTTCCATTCCTGTGTGCTTTTTCTTGGAGTGCTTTGGCTTCCTTCACACTTTCTAAAGATGTGTATATAGGGTGCATTGCCATGTGTCCCTGGTCCTAGTCTGAGTGAGTGTGGGTGTGTGTGTCAATGCACCCTGCTTGGAAGGGTGTCCTGCCTGGAGTAGGTTCCACCTTGCACCTGAGCTGCAGGAAGAGGCTCTGGCCACCTGCAGCAAGGCTCTTTCCAACTAGAGTAAAAGGGTGGAAAATAATTATCTTAGTTGTTTTTATTAATCTTTCTTAAATGTATGTGTAACTCACATTTATTGCAATGCTTAATATTACACATTATAGGTCTTTATTTAGAAGTTTGGTGATATTTTTGTGGTCAGAAATATTATTCCTGAGGAACTTGTGTTTGTATCAATTAGCCTCTGGTAAAATTGATTTTGTTGTATGTCATTTTGCTTCAAGTCTCAGTTTCCAAGAAACAATCATGACGTTTGGTGAACACTTATTATAGTTAAAACTTAAGGGGATTCTGAAGCAGGGATTCTGAAACAATGACTCATACTCTCCTTCTGGTTCTTGAAATTCAAATCTGGAAACGTGTAGAGGAAATATTTTGGTACTCTGAACTGGTGATGCTGTTTATAAGACCTTAATTGTTACTAACTCGTTTCACAAGAGACTTTTTTTTGCTGCTTTCTATTTCTTATTTCTCTAACTTCCAAAAGATATTTTTGATAATTAAGGAAGCCCTGTAGTTTCCATGTATTCTTTTTATTTTACTTTACAGATTAAGTCTCCATATTCATGGCTACAACTTTTGCAGATATTGCATAATGCAATTATGCAATCTTTTTATTTCCAAATTTCATATATTTGCATATTTGTCTTTTCTTGTAAATGAGTGCCTTTATCTGCTACTTTTACTGTTACTTTAGTATAACTCAGGTTGTTTGTATAAGATTTCTGGTACACTTATCCAAACATAGTCATATATATGTAAATATATATGTGTGTATATGTATGTATGTGGTATATATACAAATATTATGTATATATCATGCATATTATACATTGCACACATTTTAACAGAATTATTTCTGTATCAACATGAAGTTTTTCATGTTACATTAATACAATATAGATTCTGAAACAGAATAGACAGTTTTGTAATTCGTTTCTCCCATTCAATACTCATATACTCATATGTATTGATAGCCCATTTTTCTTTTTGTGGTAGGAATTGTCATATTTATAACTTCGATAGATCATCATGGCAATTTGATCAGGCACCTTTTCCTGATTGAATTCTGCCTGTACAAGGATTAAGTAGCAATTTGACACACACTTGTTTTCCTTTGGTGAAAATAAGTCTTCCATTTTTGGAATGGAAATGGGTGTCTTTTTAAATTTATTTTTCAGCATTTGCTTGAAAAATCTTCAGAGTAATTTCCATTCCTAAAATCTCTTTTATTGCTTTTGTATTGATGAGTTTTCCTAGTATAAAGGAAAATAAAATTGCATAGAAGAAGTGATGAACAGCTTTCTTTCTTTCTTTTTTTATATTGTAAGTATATTTTAGTTTGATTGTCCAGTGTTGGATGAGACCCAATGGACCCTGCTCCACAGCTGATTTACTCTTCTAGGTTAGCAAAGTACAGATGGGGTTTGAAATATTACATACCATTGCCAAACAAATTGGACAAAAATAAATCATACATGGAAGTCTTGATTAGATTAAATTTGAAACAGCATAGAGAGACATTTCCAAGATTTAGGGGTAGGCTGCATTTTCAACAGATGCTCCTCTGACATTGAAAATAATCTACAACCCCATAAACTCTTGAACTGGACAAAACTCTGGCCTTCCTTAAGCCGGCAAGTCAGATATTCCTGTATAACACAAACATACAAAACACAACCAAAAACAAAATCAAAGATCTGGCTTGAGATCTGGGAGCTGGCACTCAGCACTAGTATGGCAGAGCCTATAATTCTAAACATCTATTCTTGTAGCCAACTCTATTCAGGCCCCAGGGAAAAGCTTCTACATGTCTTTAGTCTTGTATCCTAAAATCATAGAAGACAGCCTCCCAATGTGGTAAAGATTTGAGGATTATGCCTGCATGAACATCGGAAATTGACACAGCTTTATAGTACAAGAAGGATTTGAGAGGCAGAAGTGCTTCATTGGCAGAAAAGACACATTAATTAACTTGTCAAATGCTTCCTTCCAGATAGCATGACTGCAATAGATTTTACAATATAATGAAGAACTGTTTCTCAGCAGTGATGAGAGTCCTTTGTTTTGCTATTTTCCTGTTCTAATTCATGGTTCTGGAGGTACGAATGAAATAGTGTGAAATTTACAAGAGTTGCACATGATGACAGACATTTTTATAATAAGAAACCACTGATAGCAACTCTGAAACTTGATATACTCGCACGTAGATCTAGAGGCAATTTAAGTGAAGTGTGACACCAAATTTTTACATTGGCATCAAGGTAGACATTAAAAGCAGGAATTGAAAATAGTTATGGTTTTACCAAAAAGTAATTACTTAATTGAATTTTCAAGAAATAAACACAAATATTAGGCTTTAAGCAATGATTGAAATTTTAATATTTGTTAATTTTACTATGCATTTTATAATTGTAATAGTTGACAAAATATATTATGAAAACTAACTTCTTTAGAAAACATAAAAATAATTTTAATTTAAAAATTTGACAGCATTTGATAAAATATATTCAAATTTTGTATATTTTTGAAATGACATTATTTATTGAACTCATTCCCGTCAATTAAAAGCAATGTTAACTCAGTCAAAATGATAAAAATTAATGTTTCTGGTAAAGTAAGATCAGGAAAAATAAACTTTATCAAGAAAAATAAACTTTATCTAATAAATATCTAACTTCTAAATTATGTATATCTGTATTTTATTGTACATTCAAACACGTCTAACCAAGAAACATTCATACATACACAGTAACAACTACATTGTCATCTTTTTTATATTTTTAAAAATTTCAGTCATATGAAAACCATGGCTGTACACAGTTTTCAAGTTTTGTTATTATATCAAACTATATTTGCTGACTTAGAAGGAAAACATAATATATCTAATAATTTATCAGTTTGATATATAGTTTAAATTATTAATTATTTAGTGATTAAATAATTATTATAAAATTTTAAATATTCAATTATGGAACATGAGTCTCATTTGGCCTCTATCGTGCCTGGGATAGAAATACCCATAAATTGAAAACAATTAAATATGGACCAATTATTATATATTAAAACTTATCATTAATTTTCTTAGATATAACAGTAGTGTTATATAATTAAATGTCTGTATTTTGTAGATATACTCACAGAATTGTTTAACAGTTGAGGTGATATAATGTCAGAAGTTTGCTTTAAAATATGACCAAACAAATGATTGTAATTTTTCTTATTTTTCTTATCTTTGTGGAGTTCTCTTTCAAAAGAAAACAAGAATATGCTCCATTTATAAATTGGCCCAAAAGAAAGTGCATTATTTCAATTTACCAAAAATTTTATTTTCATTTTTACCTGAAAATATATTTTGAAAGTCTTGAGAAAAAGTCCTGAAGGCATTTGATAGAGTACATGGCTTTGAACCATGTGTGTTAAAATGAGTCTGATCCGGGCCATGGTTTTACATCTTACTAGCTTTTTGACTGCAGGTAAATTATTTAGCTATACTAAATCTCAATTTCCTCATTTTAGAAACGACAGTAATGCTATTAACACTGACTTTATAGCATTATAGTGAGGATTAAATAAAATAATGTATTTTGCTTAACACAGTGCCTGACACAGAACAAGCACACAGTAAGGTGATAACTACTTAATTATGTCAGACAACATTAGTTTTGGATTGTAAATAGATTATTTAGGTATGAAAATAGTTATTTCTGTTCATTTATGGAAATAGATTATTGGAAATGTTTATAAAGCATTTTTTCCTTAGATTAATTGTAGCATTAGTTGAAAGAGCATCTTTTCTGCCCTGACTGGTGTGGTTCAGTGACTTGAGTGCTGGACTGTGGACCAAAGCGTTGCTACTTTGATTCCTTGTCAGGACACGTGCCTGGACTACGGGCCAGGTTCCCCGTTGGGGGCGTGCAAGCAGCAACCATATATTGATGTTTCTCTCCCCTTCTTTCCCCTCTCTCTAAAATAAATAAATAAAATCTTTTTAAAAAGATAATTTTTTTCTTTTTCTAACATGAGTTCTTTAAAGGAAGTGAGCATTTCTGGTTTGGAGATGGTGAAGCTTGGAAATGCTGAGATCCTCTCGTTGATTGTTTGTGGTTGGAAGATATCATTGTCTTGCTCAAGTGGGATGGTTGGTAGTAGAAGAGGGGTGAGGATGGATGGAAAGAGAAAGAAAAGAGGAAGAGAGAATAGAAGGATATAAAGGACTAGAGTAAAATGTTGGTGCCTGTCACTTAAAAATGGCAGATAGTTAAAAAATTAGAAAATGTCTTAGTTTTTAAACTAATAGAAGTCCTCTAACTGTTTAAAGTAAGTTATTTTTAGTATCAGAGACAGAAAGATATGTAAGAGAAATATGTATTCATATGCTCATATTTGTATGAAAGATGAAAGTCAAACAAAATTGAAACACAGGTGATTAGAACGCAGTGATGATTTTTGCTGCCTATCATCTGGAATCAAGGAGACTGGGAAATTCTCTTATGGTACCTCTTAGAGTCAGAGAATGTAGGCATTTATATCCACATTCATTAGGCCAATTAATCAACGCACCAATTGATAAGTCAGCAGCTCTTGTAATTTTTCTGTAGTATGACATAGCATGAACTGAACAAAAAATGTACTCCCAATACTCTCAGAAGAATTTCACTGGGTTACACTGTACAGTTTGGATGTCCATTTGGCAAGACTGTCTTTGTCAGCTAGCGTTAGGGGCTCCGCTCTGGGACAAGTAAAACAATATTCAAATAGCTTTAGGATTGTCTAAGATTTTAATATTATGTGGGCTGTATCTACTTGTACTTTCTGACTTAAAACCTTGGAGTTTCTTTCAGCACCATTCTCTCAAACTCATGTTCTAATATGTGTAAGACTGTTGCATCATACCCATTTCTCTTCTGCAAGTAACCAAGAAAACAGCAACCAATTTATACTTGTGTTGACAGTCTTTCCTAGTTCTGAATTCCATATATCATCGGAGAAGCAGGAAATGCCAAAAAATCAAGAAAGCAATTCAGTTATGTGTGACTATGCAGACCAAACACCCGTGAGAGAGGTAAATTCTGTTGCAAGCATCTGCTATGTATGCTCTGAGGGTGAGGGTGCTAGAGACAGGATTGAAATCTTGTTTAAAGCTAACATTCTACAGCAGGTTTGCAAGTTAACAAGTAGGAGGGAATGAGTCTTAAGTAAGTAATAAGTAGTTATAAGTAGCTCTTCCCTCTGGGAGCAGGAGCTACAAAGAGGCAATTCCCACACAATTTATAGGGAGAAATATATCATGGGAGCTAAAGAATTACTCCTGAGACCCATTACATTTGAGCGTGATGGCATCTGTTTCAGTGATCTATAGCTTATGTACTATGCGTGTATTTTTACTTTGGATAATCACTGGCTCTGTGTGCTGCAAATGCATGTTCATCTCCAAGCTAGAGGAAAAGCTGAAAGGAAACCTTTGGGAAATGCTGTTTCATTAAAAGGGTGAATTGTTCCTAGATGCGTTGGAAGAAGTTTAAGCTAGGTAGGCATGGGGCAGAGGAAATAAATGACAAGAGGTCTGTGAATGGAAGTTTATATCTCAAAGTAAAAAATGGAAAAGAAAACAGTAATAGCAATAAAATGTGCACACAGAAAACCTATCCAGTTAACGAGACTTTCTCACTGGAGTGTGTAGGACGGCTTGAAGAAACCGTCCTGTTCTCACGCATGCACAGGAGAATTTTAGGCTCCACCAAATGCAAAGAATCTTGTTAATACCCTGGGAGGAAAAGACCACATGACAAGCCTCCAATAATAAGTTCAGAGACAGCTGCAGGTGGGCTTGACTTGGCTGTGACGGAGGCTTTTCATTTCATATCTGATGTAGGGAAGACCAGAATAAGTGACACATAATTGCTTCTTTCTTTGCATTGGTGCTCTGTTCCCCAGTGGGTACATAAAACATTTAATCAGATACTACCTGGATTCTAGCTCAGAGAAGTTTTCGTTTCACTTTCCTTTTATAAACTAAATCAATCTGATTGTGTTTCATCAATTTTTGATTCATCAGTTTCTGACCTATTACGATTAAGATCTTGGTCTCCAGCCATTTAACTTTATGCTGTTTGTTTTAGGTACTCTGCTTCAGAGAGTACACTGTGTACTCATGTAAGGGGCTGCTTCTGGTAACAGCTCTGTTGTTCTCTAGCTGCCGCATGGACCCAAGGTCCTGAAATTCTGGGTAGAGGTGTGTTCCCTGGGTCCCTGCCGACTGGATCCAGAGTCCTGCTGGCTGTTATCTGATTTCAAGATGATGGAAGTAAAAGCAGAAACTTACCAGAAGTGCTATTACAGAGGTACAAACTAAGTGCTGTAGGAATGCAATAGATGGAGCAGACATCTAGGATTATTCTTATTAAGCCTCTGAAAAATTTCTCACCATACTCAGTGGGCAAAATGGGGGAAAAGTGGGTGAAAGGAGTTGAGTACTTCTTAATCTAGATGCACAGTTAGCCCCAAAGTCCCTAATAATGTTGATCAATGGAGTGAATGATGGACTGAAATCCTGATTCACAGCACTTAATAACAAACAGACAAATAAATAAAACAAGTGGTGACATTGACAAGGACTAATATTTGGGATACAGCAGCAGCAGTTACCATTTATCCGATACTTGGACTGCACTGGAGCTCTGCATATATTATCGCAGTTAAATTTCTCAAGAGTCTGTGAGCTAGGGTTTTTTGTTTTTTTTTTCAGATTCAAGAAGGGGAGGTTAACTTTCTCAGGTCTGCACAGCTAGTACAAAAAAGCCAATATTTTAACCCAGGTTTGTTCACAAAGAGGGCCTTTTAACTTGCATTAACTCAGTTCTTCCTCAACAATTCACATCAGTTAAAATCTGTCATGATCTCTCTTTTATAAGAAAATTGAGGCATCTCTAGCTACAGAGTTTGGCTCCCTGCTAGAATATACTGGTAGTCGTTAGTAAAAACATTTCGTTCAATGTAATAGTAAAATAGTGGTTAGAATAAGAATTAAGGCTTAAAAAATTCACATGATTTATTATTTTTTGGATCCAAAAAGAGAACCACATTTTTTGTGTCATGGCTGTATTTTATCATTTATTAGGTATATGCCCTTGGGCAAGTATGTTATACTCTCTGTACATCAGTTTCATTGTCTATAAAGTGTGGAAAATAATATCAGCCTCCATACCCCATAAAGCTTTGGAAGGAGAAAATGAGACAAGGTATGTGAAATTGATTTGAAATTATGAGTGTTATGCAAAGCTATGCTTTTGTTTTTGTTACTATTTGGAAAAGACAAGTGGTAGAAAAATAGTCAATAATCTGAAAATGGTGCAATAAAAAGGGTTATTTTTGTGCTTATATGAATTAAAACAACTCCCAGACACATAAGTTTAGATATCCAAGGAGATAGACATTTTCTTTTGTAATGAAAATGGAAATTAAGCACACTTTGAAAGGCAAACCTAATAAGATAACATAAGGGCCTGAAGTATACCTGTCCCCTTAAAATTCCTAGGGCTTTTTACTCATTCAATTAAAGAAAAGAAAGAAACCAAATCATGTAAACAAGACAACCTGTGGGTAGCCAAAGCACAAAGAAACTAACCAAGTACATAAGTATATATCTTAGAGCATATTTCTTGACTCTCTGAGGTGTATATAAACCTATCTATATACAGAACTGGATAGTCACATACTAATACTATTATCTAGGCATAGTATTCCTAGAAGAAAAATGATTATTATCAATGAAGTTTTGTCTTCCACAGGATCAAAGCAAATATAATAAAAGAGAAGTTAATTGAAAACTAATTTAATTCCAGCAGCAGGTTTTTAAAATATCTATATAATTTGAAATAAAATTTTAATTTAATTTGTCGCTTCTCTTTCTTATAAAATATGAAGTCTTTTCCCTCAGTTTAATAGTTATATTATCAAATTACTGAAAAAAAAAACCCAAAACTTTTCTTTTTTCTTTTGCTTTCAATTTTGTACCCACCACAGAGAATGACCATGGCACAATTCCTAGAATTTACTTGAGGCAATCTTCTGGCTGTTTTTTGGTTTTTAGAATTATTAAAATTAGGCCTTTCACTCCTATAGAGTAAAAAAATCTAATATTGGATAGCAAATAGTAGGTCTGTTGTATTCATAGCTAATACTAATGAATAAGAAATCTATATAAAATTGATTAATTTTGCCCTGGCTGGTGTGGCTCAGTGGATTAAGTGCCAGCCTGTGAACCAAAAGGTTGCCAGTTCAATTCCCAGTCAGGGCACATGCCTAGGCTGCAGGCCAGGTCCCCAGTTAAGGAATGCAAGAAACAACCAATCAATGTATCTCTTGCATATTGATGTTTCTATCCCTCTCTTTCTCCCTCCCTTCTCCCCTCTCTAAAAATAAATAAAATTCAAGAAAAGAATGACATTAAAAAAATGAAAATACAGTTGATCAATCTTTTGAAGTTGTGACCATATAAGTCAGTCTCAGAGTAATCTTTCTTTTAGAGATGTATTGTATAAACAAGAATTTTATTGTTTCTTTACTTCTGTGGAAGAATATAAGGAAGGAGCCATGTTTCATAGAAAAGCTTATAAAAATTCTAAGTTATCTCTTATTCTCTGAAACTCCACATCTTTAACATACTATGTTATAGGTCTATTATAAAGAATAAGGAGACTTATTGAACTGGCTCATTGTAAGCATGTAACAAGTGTTAGCTTTTTTCAGTATTAGCTCGCAGGATTCCCTCATTCATAACTTTCTGACCTTTCCATTCCTCTTCTTCTGAACCCCTAAATACAGACTTCCCCTCCCAAATTCCTTTTGACCTTGTTTTTCCACTTTCACTATAACAGGGCACTACAGAACATGGTTCTTTTTTTTATTTCCACTGTATTTCTTGCTACAATCTACCTGAAAAGTTATAATCTTTCTATGTCTTGAATTTTCTTCTAATTCTGCAGTGTTTAAATTAAAAAAAAAAAGCAAACAAACAAAACAAACAACAACAACAAAAACCTAACATAGCAACACAGAAACTTCCTTAGTGGGCTGGAGAAGACCAAGAACTGAGGGGACAAAGTCAGACCCTAATGGCAAATAGAGGTAGAGAAAACACTGAGAAGACTCACACTTCACACTTACATAGATCGGATCAAGAAGTTCAAGTTCATTTGTTCCTAATCACAGGAGATAGGGTAGGGCATGCACATTTGTGGCATGGGTTCTAAGTGGTAGCCATGAGATCCTCCCATAACTCAAGGAGGCTGACATTATTGTCATCCTTATGTTATAGATGAAGGATTTGTATGGCAATAAGTCATGAATCTGGGTAGAAGCAAGAAACCTTAGTTTCTGAAGTGCCTGTTCTCACCCCCAGCAAATGAGAGAGAATATCTGCAAAGCACTGGTAAAGGAAATTTGAGTTCAATGTGTGAGCTTTCTTTTCACTAACAAACATTCAAAATGCTTTTATTGAGTGGCAGCTATGTACTAAATATTGTTCTGGTGCTGGAGTGGTTTCTAAGACCATATAGCAAGTTTACACCCAAATAGAGAGGGCAAGGAAGGGATGGAGTGGTGGAAGAAGATGGGAAAGAAAAGAGCTATGATTGATTCAGATCTACTATAGATTGGGTGTTTGGAAAATCACCTTGATAAAGAGAAGTTTGAATTTTACTCCAAATGTGATGAAACTTTATTTCTTTTTTTCCCAAAGACACTTTGGTTCTCAACATTACTAGGTGGTCATACTTCCTTTACCTTTGATAGTGGACTGGAGATTTACGCTCTGGATAGTTTAGAAAAGAAGGAGTCTAGGTGTTTTGACATTATGTCAGATAAAAATTTTGGTACTGTACTGAAAATAAAAGAATGAAATAATAACTGCTGAGTAAAAAATGAAACTTCCCAACCACCATTCTCTCAGGGGTCACCCATGCTGATATCTTCATTCCACTGCTTAATTTCCCCACTCCCACAAGAGAGTAGGAGATTTTCCTTGGAGAAACAAAATAGAACAGTGAAACTATTAGGTGCTAATTTTAGTGATCCCCAATACACTGACTGAGATCCACACCATTTCCTTAGAGGGAAGCCTGCCACTCCCTAAGCCTCCTCACAAGTACAAAGCTTCCTCATCTATCACAATATCAATGGGTAAAACATGAAACAAATAAGCAAAAAGAAATAATAGTAATTTAATCAGGTTCCTTAAAGATGAGGTAAACCCAGAGGAAACAGAATAATTCTAAACTAGTTGCTTCTGGGAGAACAAAATCAATGATGAAGAGGGTTGGGACAGGGCACTGTCATCTATTAAAATGTTTATAAAACTATTTGACTTTATAATTATGCATATGTTTCACTTTACTACACATAAAACTTAAATTCAAAGTAAGACCATTATTATACGGTGCACATATCCATACAGGAGACACTGTTGATAAAACAACATTTATAAAATCTAAATAAAAATTTACTCAAAGGATAAATGAGAAGCATAATGGAAAAAAAAATGATTCCTTAGTTTAAATGTTGAGTTTATGTAGTTCTAATGTGTCACATTTACATAGTCTGATATGTGATATTCTGTATATAGAAAATGGCTTTGGATGTAAATAGAGGAATGTTTTAAATGTGTATATAAGATACCCCATAACCTTATTTCATTATTTTTCAAGAGAAGCAGCAGTGTGTAATGGATAAAAGGCCAGACAAGCCAAACAGTCTGGGGGTGAACTCCGTCTTTGCCATCAAGTAGCTGTGCCAGATTTACCATCTGTAAAGTGGGTATATTAATAATACCTAGGTCATGATACAGTTATGAACACTAAATGAGTTAATATTTGTAAACTTAGAACAGTGACTCACCCCTAGTAAGCAGTATATAAGATTTTTTAAATTAAATAAAAATCAATCACAAACATATTTTGTTTGTTATAAAGTATATTAATGTTATAGGTCCATTTCAAACTTACCAAAACTTACTATAGCTTATTTGAAGCCACTTGGTTTCTATTTTACCCATGCATGCAAATTAAATAAACATGTATGTAAAACATAGCTATATCTGCATGCACATTTAAATGATAGTTTTTGTAGAAAAAAGTTATAAACAATTAGCTGAAGTAGACAAGGAATGGATGCATTTAATATATTTAAGATTGAAAGCTTTGCACTAAAAAGCAGCATTAACAACTTTTCAGTGCCAATTTAATAATGGGTTTGTTTTAACCTGTTCTCTAATGACTAAAGTTAAATAGCATTCTGGAGACAAAGTACAGAGAATGGACAGGGAAGAGGCAATTGCTGTAGGATTAAATTTTAATGGAAAGCAGACTTGAATTGGATCCTTGATGGCAACTTTTAAAAGCATTGTTAATCTGTTAGCATGTGCATAGTATTGTGATATTTGCATGTTCCTCCACAATGCCCAGGCTCTATTTTTTCCATTAAGAAAAAAATAACAAAAACAGATTCTTCCATTAAACAAAGGAGAGAAATCACTGTGGCTTCAATCAGCAAGTATTGCTGAGCACATACAACACCTCTAAGGCATATAAGGAAGTTAGACTTCATTCATGGACTTGTTAGGATAGTAAGCCATAAACCTGAGTTAAGAAATTCAGGAAAAAGTTCAGCCAGTATTGTAAAATCGTAGGCATCTTAACTGTAAATAAATACTCATATAAAAATATAAAGTATCTGGAGGGGAAGAAAGGAGAAATAACTGGTTTTGCTGAAGTAATGTGGAATTCAGTTTTTCATGGAGGGAATGGAATTCAGCAGGTTCTTGGAAGGTCAATACAATTTGTGTATTCATTGAAGAAAGGAGAGTATTTTCCATTCATGGAGAATAAAAGAGATGGAGAAGTAGAAAAGATACACATAAGGCTTCCAGATCTCCTTTTCAGTAACAGAAAAGAAGTGTCTAGGTGTATTGATTTGAGCTGAGGTTTCCCAGGGTTGGGTCCTGAAGGAGGTATAGGTATGATTTGTAAAATCTGTACTTTGAAGCATGATATCAAGGAGTATCTGAAAAATTGACACCAAGGACAAAAGCAAATAAAAATTGAAGTGGACAACGTAGAAAACCATGTCTGAAATAAATAAACTGCCTTTAAGGAGAGCAGATAAAAGGATAAGTTTAGATGCCCAGTTCTCCATAATTTTCCTTATGTAGACTCAGGGGTATATTTATAGAGTCCTGTGGCCTCACCTGTGGTTGATGATGGACTATGGAGGACATTGTATAGGTTCCAATATAAGATTGGAATGCTAGTTGGGGTCCAAATGATCAGAAATCATGAATTTTAGAGCAGGTATGCATTTTACTCTGGAGACAATGATGATCCCCTGGAGGTCTGGCTATATTTACTGATATAAAAAAACAATAAATGGGAAGACCACCTGGGGAGGTTATTCATGTATCCCAAGGTAAGTGGTGATGATATATGAACAAGGAGATGAGAACTAGGAATGGAAAGGATGAAAAAGATATAAAAAGCATTGAAAAAGGATTGCTAAGAATCAGTGATTACGTGGCTTCTAAGAATGAGATCAAGAAAAAGAAATGGGTCAAACATAATTCTACAGACTTGAGAATAGGTGACCAGGAGAATCTTCTGGGAGAGTTGATGGAGAGGATGGAAGGTGAAGATCATATTGCTTTCCATTGGCAGATATCGAAAATAAAGTAGAAAGATAAAGTTATATACTGAATGTAATCAAAGAAGAATTCATAGCTAGCTAAATTTCTTAGGCTTTGGTATATTAAAAAGTTAAAATATGCATATATCTATAATTGTAGGTTTATAATTTTTGCTTTGCCTAAGGGTCTCGTGTTATTTTCCTTGCAAGCTGATAGACAATATCTGGTATTTGAGTCAGTATAAATTAAGATTGACTCTAACAATCTTGATCTGCTATCTTGGAAACAGATGCTATTTAACTTGGCAGTATTCTTGGAGCTAGCTACTAGGGTGGAAACGATATCATTGAAGTCCAAGTTCTCTCCACCTTTGAAATTTCTTCAGGTTACAGTTCAGCCATCGTCGAACTTTGAAAATTTTTTATTGAGTTGGAAGAGGAAGAAACACTAAGAAAAGATATAGCAAGGCAGTGGTCAATGACTTAGAGACAGGAGAAGAACCAATATAATAAGATTCGAGAACAGTGTTTCTGAAAATTTAATGTGCATAAGAATCACTTGAGAGATTTTGTTATGTAGACTTAGATTCTGTAGTTCTGTGGAGAGGCCCAATACTCTGCATTTTTAACATGCTCTCAGAAGGTGCCACGTTTTGAATACCAAGACACTAGACATAAAAACAAAGCCACAAAAAAAGGATTTTTAAACTAACAAAGGTTTCTGTGCTGCACACTTTCAGTTTGCCTTTTCAGACACCCTCTCCACTCTCCGCCACCTGGCACCCAGGAGCTGACCCTCATGGAGCACATCAGCAGGCTTCTGTGCTCTAGTAGTGTGTTGGTTTTGGCCAGTAGGAAGAATTGGCTGAAACTTGGAAGAGGAATGTGATCAGATACAAGTATGCACAATCAGTTTTGCTGTCCTAGGACATCTGAGGTGCCAAACATTACCGCAATGTGAAAAAATTACGTGATTAAATCCACAGGGCTGTGGGAGAGATGTGTTTAGGAACAGAGTACTCAGAATCTTTGTCAGTGACACACATATATGCACACAGATAGGAACCTAATGAAAACTGTAGCACATGTTTACACCTGTTAAATAGTTAAAAATACACACATATGACAATGAATAAGGTACTTCATCTTGGAAAGGACTTGAACTTTGCTTGTAGAAGTGGGCATTGGAAAAGTTGCAGAATGTGAGTTATCATGAAGTGGTGGAGGAGGACTACCTAGAACTAGAAGAAAACTTGTTGACACCAGATGTGAATGGGCGTGGCTCATAACACACACAGTGAACTGAGGTAGCTGGTAGGTATTTGAGGTGTGTGCATGCATGTGTTTTGTGTATTCCTATACAGCACCGGTCAGCTCTGCAGTTTTGTCTGTTCACCCAGCATTTCTCATGAGTGAAATTGTGCATGAACAAACATCAAATTCACTTATGCTCAAATCGTTGCCTAATATATCAATCACATTGGAACAACTTTGCATCTTCAGAGCAAGGGTTTTGTTTCAGGTTGCTGCAGATTATCTGCACTTCTGTGATTAAAGATGTGGCTCTTACAGGTATCCTCTCTTAAAGCTACAGAAACTAATTCTGGGTTCTGGTAAACACCATTCAGCTTTCCCCTTTAGATCTGGTGGTGGTAAGAGCCCATCGCTGTTACTAAACCTGGGCGATGTTTTCATTGACTATTAGTTTCACTCAACCTTGTAAACAGTCCCTTTAATGCATGCCCATCAGTTACTGATGCCGTTTGAATTTGGCATATGTGTCCTTCCAGTTCTGGGCAATGTTCAAATGTGATTAGTGATGGAAAGAGGTAAAGGAGAATGAAAGCCAGGTGGAGGACTCTGAATTTAATTTTTACTTGTGTCCACTAAAAGATATGTTAATGAACAGCAGCCAGAGAGACCGCTTAAAAAGTAAGTTAGAAGTCATTCCCTTTCTCTAAAACTTACTATGGCTTTTCTTTACTCCTAGAGCAAAAGCAATGGTCCTTTCAGGGATGTACAAGACCCTGCATAGGCTGGTTTCTTGTCACATCTCTGAATTCATTAGCTCTGTATCATTGACTCTCTATTTAGCTCAATTTGCTCTAGAGATGTTGGCCAAATTGTGGTCCTAGAACATACCAGGAGGGCTTTGCAATAATGTAGGCAGGTGTTTATGGAAGCATCTTAACTGAAAACATTTGAATATTGTTTTTCTGGATTAGGAGTGCAATTTGTAATAGGAACAAATTTTCAAAGTATGAAGGCACTGGACTTTTTTGACTGGTCAGACAATTCATTCATCCACTAGAAAAGCTTAGTGATATTGTTCCAAATGAAATGTTTCAAATTACACAACATGACTCTGATGAAAAGGAAGGCTACCAAACTACCACTGATTCTTGGAATTCATTCAAGAAATACAATGTCTGTCCCAGGTAGGAATCTTATCATTCCTGAAGCTGGTCATCTAGTCATAGCCTGGAATATTTCAGGTTTTGCTCTGCATTTTATTAGAATTCAATTTTAAATAATGCTTGAGTGAAAATGTGTGTCTTCCTGCCCAATGGTTTCAGCCAGGCACTGTGGCAATGAGGTACCACAATTTATTTCATTAAAATCAAGACCTCATTTTGTGTTTAAGTTTCACTTCTAAAAAGTTCTGAAATCCAACAATTTTCCCTCAGTCTAAAGCTCCATCCAGCTTTGTGAGAATACAGCCAGAAGTTTTTCCCTTCTTCATGGTTCATTTATATTTTGCTGGAAAATGTTCTGTTTTAAATCCTTGTAACCATCGCCGACATCATAAGCTCTTAAGCTATTTAAGACATACAAGTAAGAAAACCTCTTCTAATGACACAAAAATAGTACATTTTATAATTTGAAAGTTTAAAGAATTTACCTTTTTTCCCTCTTAGTTTTAGCTAGGATAGATGAATTTTTGCAGGCCTGGAGTTTCCATGTGTTCACACTGAAAACTGAAAGATCTAGTTCCTTATATTTCTGACCGAAAATAATTTTTTTGAACTTTCAGGAATAGAAGGCTAATTTTATTAAATTGAAGTTACTGAGTTGGCTGTAAGGCAAGGTTACCATTTGATTATGATGCATCTGATTATATGAAATATTTAAATTTCAATGGGATGTATTTCACTGTTCTGAAAAACAAAGATAAAAGAAAAACTTTAATTCATATGTTAAAAAAAGTTTTGTAAGTAGTACTTATATAAATTCTTATGGAACATTAGTGAAATGATCATATTTAAATTATAACAACATTCATTCAGATTTTCATTCATTGAATGTTTTTAAAACATTGATTATATTCAAATATAGCACTTGAATACCAAAGAAGAGCAGCATTTTGTACTATGTTTCATGTTTTTACATTGAAGGACACATTAGCCTTAAAACTAGCAAATGACAGACTCTTCAGGCAACTAAATTAGTATTTTGGTTCCTTGTAATGAAAATTTTCCATATATAAAAAATGTAAACAGATAATGGTATTTCCCAGTTGTTTACACTATATGCATTTATGTGTCACTGACTAGAAGCCAGACACTTGAAAAGCAGGCATCTTACAGGCATTTTTTTTTTTTTTTGGTTTTCCTCAAGGATCTAACTCAAGTATAGGGCAAACAGTAGAAACTGAATAAGTATGTGTGAAATTATATAAAAAATTAATGTGGATGTTTAGTGACTTGAACTGATAAAATACCTGCAAAATTGAATTTATGCTTATATAGATTTTTAATTACTCATTATACATATTCTTAAATTGAAACAAGCCCCTATTGTAATCATATACATACTAATTGTAGAATGAGTTATAAATACTATTATCAAACTTTTGTAAAAGTTTGATGTGAGGAAATTCCCATCAAGAATCATTTCTCTTCAGATATTATGGTTTCTGTTTCAGAAAAGTCAGATGTCCAGAGAAGACACTAGGGGAAAACATTACATAGTATTAAAGACAAATAGGTAAACAAACAAAAAAACCCAGAACAATGTTAAAAAAATCTAGTGACAGTATTTTTATATAGTTACATTATAAAAGAACAGCCATTGTACATTCTGACCAGATAGGGGATGTGTGTAAAAGTGACGTGAGATGAAATAATGTAGTACCTCCATGACACTTGCTTACCATGAGGCCATGAACGGGAAGGTGTACTCTGAGGAAGCATTGATGATACCGGCATTAAATGAAGGTCAACAAAGGCATTCTCAGCCAATTTTCTACTCTTGTGTGGAAACAGAAACATACACCGATGGGCGCAACATCTGTTGAATTGTTTTTAATGGGTCAGGATAGAATGGGCTTTTCAGTGTGGGCAACAAGGTTTAAAAAATAAGAAGAAAAATGTGGCACAGAATAAGAAAAGAAAATATTTATGTAAAGAGGTCTTCAGAAGAAGTACTGTAAATTCCTATCTGAAAGTAGATTGACAGGCAGTTGGACAGCAAAGCTGAGGGAGATAGACAAGAGATTCTGGGATTTATTTTTTCGTAGAGTGAAAATTAAATGCAACAGCAATTTGGTACAGTTGGGCTTTAGGGAAGACATAACTTTTGTCACACATGTTCCTTCTGCTTGCTGATTTATGGGGAGACAATGGCATTGAAAAAGAAAGAGTAATGACTGTCTAGGATGAAGAAGATCTCATATAATGTGGCAATTGTAGAGAGGTGGCAGGAAGTTGACAGAGGGTGATGACTTCTCATTCTCAAAAGTCAAGGAGGACTTAACCTCAAACACAGAGGCTCACTATAAAGAAATACGAGCATAGAACATGGATTATGTGATTATAAGAAGCCTAGTGAGGGTGCCAACTGACATGATTTCTGGGCCAAACTGAGTATAACTATCTATAGCAGTCTAGGAAATTAATTAAATCTATATATGTTCCACATTGAATATGGATTATTATCAACAAATAATTCCTTGCCTTCCTTACAATTTTACTGGTTAAAATAGACACAATTGTTTGGCTATGGATTGCATTTAACTACTAATCAACTACTGTCCTTTTGCACAGTTGAACACAATTGTTGACTGAATCTGTTTCTGTATACAGTATGGAACAGTGAAGAGAACTAGAGTGAATATAAAAATGAGCTACCTGTCAAAGGAGTTACCTGTATTTCTAGAAAAAAGCTATAAAAGGAATGAGCTCTTTACTCCTTGGCCTTTGGAACCCTTCTTCCCCTTTGGAATAATTTAATACATTCATGGTAGCCCCGTAAAATCAGTTACCGAACAATTATAAAATAGGAGTTAGATTTGTCAGGAATTTGTCAGATTTTGAAATAAAATTTGTTGTATTTCTAGGAATACTACAGATCAAGTAGACACATTAATTCCATGTTACAAGTGAAACAGTCTCTGGGAAAAAATAATTTAAAAATATTTTAAGGAAGAAAGACCAACAGTTTAAAAATAGCTGCTAGATGGTACTGGCATAAAAACAGACACATAGATCAATGGAACAGAATAGAGAACCCAGAAATAAAC
The DNA here is from genome assembly GCA_004027475.1 of Anoura caudifer. Lineage (NCBI taxonomy): Eukaryota > Metazoa > Chordata > Mammalia > Chiroptera > Phyllostomidae > Anoura > Anoura caudifer. The sequence continues at coordinate 70,268 of PVKU01001603.1, forward strand.
CCATGTCTTTATGATCAATTTCTATTTGACAAAGGAATCAGGAATATGTGATAGGGTAAAGATAGTCTATTCAATTAAATATACTGGAGGAAGGAAGATGGCAGCACAGTAGGAGGGAGCACAATCCACTTCCCCCTACACATGGGAGAAAAACCTGACCGATTTACGGTGGAACAGAACAAACAGCCATCAGAGACACAGCATATTTGAAAACAGGAGATCAAAAATTGTAGTGGACATTGAAAAACCAGACAGTAAGGAGAGTATTTCAGAACAATAAGAGCCCAGGAAGCAGTCCGGAGACCAGGGCGGGGTCTGAGGCCCCGGGCCCTGCACTTGCCAGGCTTGCCACAAGACTCTATGGAGGGAGCCAGGTCAATTGTTCCCTCCCCAGCCAAACAAGGTTTCAGCAGCACTGGGATAAAGCTGGTTACTTGAAATCTCACAGAGAGGAGTTAAGGTCTCAGTGGCAAACAAGCTGGGGGTGTGAACACCCACACGGAGCCCTGGGAGGACTGCATGCCGGAGCTCGCGCGACTGTCAGTGCCCGCGCATCAATGGAGATGGCTGCGCGACAACCGGCACCTGTGCATGACAGCAAACAGCTACGAGATCATAGGTGCCTGTGCGTGACAGGGGAGGTGCACGCTGGCTCAGAACATACACCTGAGGCCTGTGTGGAGAGGCCCCGGGCTAGCTCTGAGGAGAATAACCCAAAGATAACTGAGTGCTGAACAGGGAGAAAAGCAATACCGACACCACTCGGCCATCGCAGCCACCAAGACCAGAAAAACTGGCCTGGCAAGATTGAAAACAGCAAGAGTTGTTGGAATTTTTGTTTCTTTGATTGTTTGTTTGTTTGTTTTCTATTATTTTTATTTTTTTCATTATTTTTATCTTTTTTTTTACCCCTGAACTCCTTTTGCTTCTCGTTACTTCTTTCTTGTTTTATTCCTTCTTACTTTCTTACCAAATTTATCTCTTGTTCATTCCTTTTTTCTTTTCTTTTTCTTTCTTCTTTTCTTTCTTCTCTTTTCATTTTTTTCTTCCTCTTTTCTCTTTTTAAATATCTATGAGTGAGACAAAAACAAAACAAAACAAAACAAAACAACCCTGGAACTGTGAAAAAAACGGAGTTGGTCCCAAAGAGGGGGCATTTCAACAGACGAGACAGTGGAAGCTGTGATCACCAGGATACCCAAAGGAGACAGCACCACTGAATTTCACAGGTATTCTACCACAGAAGTTCACACTATTAACCCAGGGAGCCAGAACAGATCAATTTAAGAAGCTGGGGCTAAAAAGAAGAGTCTCACACACAATGGGAAGACAAAGAAACAATCCCCAAATAAAAGGAAAGGAGGAAGCCTCAGAAAGAATGCTAAATGAAATGGAAGCAACTCAACTATCAGATTTTGAGTTCAAAGCAATGGTTGTCAGGAAGCTCCATGAGCTCTCAAAGAGCTACCAGAAACTACAGGGAAGCTACAATGAACTCACTGCAAACTACATCAACATGAAAAATGGAAATAGAAACTATCAACAAGGGCCAAGAGGAAATGAAGAATACAATTTCTGAACTGAAGAACACAGTGGAAGGAATGAAAAGCAGAATTGATGAAGTAGAAGATCAGATCAACAACTTGGAGGACAAAGTAGAAAAAAAAACACCCCGAAAGAGCAAGAAACGGAAAAGAGGCTCAGAAAGAATGAAGAGGGATTAAGAGAAATGCAAGACAATATGAAATGTAATAATATCCATATAATAGGAATACCAGAAGGAGAAGAAGAAAAACAAGGGATAGAAACCTATTTGAAAAAGTAATGATGGAAGACTTCCCTAATTTGATGAGAGAAAAAATCACATAAATCCAGGAATCAGAGAGTCCCAATCAAGAGGAACCCAAAAAGTCCCACAAGATACATCATAATTAAAATGGCAAAATTCTAAGACAAAGAAAGAATCTTAAGGGCAGCAAGGGAGAAAAAGGAAGTAACATACAAGGTAGCCCCAATAAGGTTAGCAGCTGACTTCTCAATGGAAACTCTCTAAGCCAGAAGAGAATAGCAAGAAATATTCCAAGTAATGAGAACCAAAGGCCTGTAACCAAGACTACTTTACCCAGCAAGGCTTTCAATAAAGATAGAAGGCCAAATAAGGAGCTTCCCAGACAAAAGAATTCTAAAAGAATACACCTCTACCAAACCAGTTCTGCAAGAGATACTAAAGGGACTGCTTTAAGGAAAGGAAGGAGAGAGAGAGAGAGAGAGAGAGAGAGAGAGAGAGAGAGAGAGAGAAACACAAGTATGAAAATGGCAATGAATAAGTACCTATCAATAATAACCTAAAACATAAATGGATTAAATGCTCCAATCAAAAGGCATAGAATAGCTGAATGGATAAGAAAGCATGACCCACACATATGCTGCCTACAAGAGACCCACCTCAGGACAAAAGACCTACACAGACTCAAAGTGAAGGGCTGGAAACAAATTTTCCAAGCAAATGTATAGGAAAAAAAGCCAGGGTAGCAATACTCATATCAGACAAAATAGACTTCAAAAGAAGAGCCATAAAGAGAGACCCAGAAGATCACTTCATAATACTCAAGGGAAGAATCCACCAAGAAGACATAAACATTGTAAATATACATGCACCCAACATAGGAGCACCTAAATACATAAAGAAAATCTTAGAGGACTTCAAGAAAGATATTGACAGCAACACATTTATAGTAGGGGATTTTTACACCCCACTGTCAAAAATGGACAGATCTTCCAAACAAAAAATTCAACAAAAATATGTGGCATTCAACAACATTGTAGATGAAATGGACTTAACAGATATATATATAGAGAGAGAACCCTTCATCCAAAAGAAACTAAATACACATTCTTTTCAAATGCACATGGAATATTCTCACAGATAGACCCCATGATAGGACACAAAACAAGCCTCAACAAATTCAAGAAAATTGAAATCATGCCAAGCATTTTCTCTCACCAACCACAAGGGACTGAAACTAGAAACCAACCCCAAGGGGAAAAACCTAAAATCCTCAAAATCATGGAGATTGAATAACATGCTATTAAACAATGAGTGGGTCAAGAATGAAATTAGGGAGGAAATCAAAAAGTTTCTGAAAACAAATGAAAATGAACTCACAATGCCCCAAGACTTATGGGACAGAGTGAAGGCAGTCCTCAGAGGGAAGTTCATAGGAATACAGGCCTACCTAAAGAAAGATAGAAACATTTCAAATAAACAACTCGACCCTACGCCTACAAGAATTTGAGGAACAACAACAAAGACAGCCCAGAACAAGTAGAAGGAAGGAAATAACCAAGATCAGAGCAGAATTAAATGACATAGAGGCTAAAAGCAAAATTCTAAGGATCAATAAATCCAGGAGCTGGTTCTTTGAAAAGATAAACAAAATTGACAAGCCTTTAAGCAGGCTCATCCAGAAAAAAAGTGAGAGGACCCAAATAAACACAATCAGAAATGAAAGACAAGAGATTACAACTGACACCACAAAAATACAAAGGATTGTAAGAAATTACTATGAAGAACCATATGCCAAGAAATTTGAAAACCTAGGTGAAATAGACAAGTTTCTAGAAAAATATAATCTTCCAAAACTCAATGAAGAAGAAGCAGAAAACCTGAACAGACCAATAACCACAGATGAAATAGAAGTAGTAATCAAAAAACTCCCGACACACAAAAGCCCTGGACCAGATGGTTTCACAGGAGAATTCTACAAAGCATTTAAAGAAGAGCTAACCCCTATCCTTCATAGACTTTTTGAAAAAATCCAAAATGATGGAAGACTCCCAAAGTCCTTTTATGAAGCCAGCATCATCCTAATCCCCAAACCAGATAAAGACATAACAAAGAAAGAAAACTTAGGCCCATATTGCTGATGAACATAGATGCTAAAATTCTCAACAAAATATCAGCAAACTGCATCCAACAATACATTAAATAGGTCATACACCATTCATCCCAGGGATGCAAGGATGGTTCAACATTCACAAATCAGTAAATATAATATATCACATAAACAAAAGCAAAGAAAAAAATCACATGATCCTATCAATATATGTGGAAAAAGCATTTGATAAGGTACAGCACCCATTTATGATAAAAAACACTCAGCAAAGTGGGAATAGAGGGAGCATTCCTCAACATAATAAAAGCCATATATGAGAGACCTACAGCTAACATCATATTCAACAGGCAAAAACTAAAATCTTTTCCACTACAATCAGGAACAAGACAAAGTTGTCCAGGTTCACCACTTCTATTCAATATGGTATTGGAAGTCTTAGCCACAGCAATTAGACAAGAAAAGGAAATAAAAGGCATCCAAATTGGAAAGGATGAAACAAAACTATCATTGTTTGCAGATAACATGGTAGTGTACATCAGAAATCCTATAGACTAGGCCAAAAAGCTGCTCAGCCTAATAAATGAATTTGGCCAAACAGCAGGATACAAAGTTAATATCCAGAAATCAAAGGCATTTCTGTATACCAACAATGAAACAGCAGAAGCAGAAATCAAGAAAAAAATCCCATTTGATATAGCAAAAAGAAAAATAAAATACCTAGGAATAAGCCTAAGCAAGGAGGTAAAAGACCTGTATGCAGAAAACTACACAACACTAAAGAAAGAAATCAAGGAAGACACAAACAAATGGAAATATATACCGTGTTCATGGATCAGAAGAATTAACATCATCAAAATGTCCATACCATCCAAAGCAATTTACAGATTGAATGCAATACCTATTAAAGTACCAATGGCATATTTTACAGACATAGAACAAACACTTCAAAAATTTATATGGAACCATAAATGACCTTGAATAGCTGCAGCAATTTTAAGAAAGAAGAGCAAAGTAGGAGGGATCACAATATCTGATACCAAACTGTATTACAAGGCCACTATAATCAAAACAGCCTGGTACTGGCACAAAAACAGGCACATGGACCAGAACAGAGAGCCCAGAAATAAACCCAAGTCTCTACAGTCCATTAATATTCAACAAAGGAGGCAGTAGCTAAAATGGAGTAAAAATAGCCTCTTCAACAAATGGTGTTGGGAGAACTGGATAGCTATGCACAAAAAAAATGAAATTTGAACACCAACTTACACCATACACAAAATTAAATTCAAGGTGGATAAAAGATTTAAATATAAGCTGTGACACCATTAAAATCCTAGAGGAGAACATAGGCAGGGAAATCTCAGATATTTCACACAGTAACATTTTTACTGATATGTCCCCTAAAGCAAGGGACATAAAGGAAAGAATAAACAAATGGGATCTTATCAAAATAAAAAGTTCTGCATGGCTAAAGAAAACAGTATTAAAATAAAAAGAGAACCAACTGTATGGGAAAACATTTTTGCCAATGATACCTCAGACAAGGGTTTAATCTCCAAAATACATAATGAATTTACACGACGCCACTCTGAGAAGACAACAACCCAATTTAAAAATTGGCAAAAGACTTGAACAGACACTTCTCCAAGGAGGACATACAGAGGATCCAGAGACACACGAAAAGATGCTCAATATCACTACCTATCAGAGAGATGCAAACTAAAACCACTATGAGATACCACTTCACACCAGTCAGAATGCCTATCATAAACAAAGCAACAAACAACAAGTGTTGGAGAGGTTGTGGAGAAAAGGGGACCCTAGTGCACTGTTGGTGGGATTGCAGACTGGTACAACCACTATGGAAAGCAGTATGGAATTTTCTAAGAAAACTAAAAATGGATCTACCTTTGACCCAGCAATTCCACTGCTAGGATTATATCCTAAGAACCCTGAAACACCAATCCAAAAGAATCTATGCACCCTAATGTTCATAGCAGCACAATGTACAATAGCCAAGTGTTGGAAGCAACCTAGGTGCCCATTAGTAAATGAATGGATCAAGAAACTATGGTACATTTACACAATGGAGTTCTATGCAGCAGAAAGAAAGAAGGAACTCCTACTCTTCGAGACAGCATGGATGGAACTGGAGAGCATTGTACTAAGCGAAATAAGCCAGGAAGTGAAAGACAAATACCATATGATCTCACCTTAACACGAACCTAATTAACAAAACAAACAAACAATCATAATGTAACCAAAGACACTGAAATTGAGAACAGGCTGACAGTGACCAGAGTGGACAGGGGAGGGAATTTCAGGGGAAAAGGGGAAGGGTTTAGTGCAACAAATATAAAAGACACATGGACAAAAACTAGGGGGGGTGAAAATGGGAGGGAGGTGGGGAGGGCTGGTGGGATGGACTGGGATGGGAGTAAAAGAAAACTGTACAAGAAAAACTAAACTAAACTAAACTAAACTAAAATAAAATAAAATAAAATAAAAAAATAAATATACTGGAAAAATTGGACAGATACTTGTGAAAAAAATGAAACTAGACCATCTCCTTATGCCATATAAAAGAATAAAATAAGAATGGATTAAATCTTAATGGCTCAAAACCATAAAAATCCTGGAAAAGACATAGGTAGTAAAATTTCTGACATTTCTCTTCACAATATTTTTTCTGATATATTTCCTTGAGCAAAGGAAACAAAAGAAAATATAAACAAATGGGACTACATTGAACTAAAGTGTTTACACAACAAAGGAAACCATCAAAAAATTGGTGAGACAACCTACTAAATGGAACATCATATTTCCAATGATACATCTTTAAGGAGTTGATATCCAAAATTTATAAAGAACATATACTACTCAACACCAAAAAGTAAGCAATCCAATTTTAAAAAATGGGCAGAGGACCTGAATAGACACTTTTCCAAAGAGGACGTGCAGAAGGCCAATAGACATGTGAAAAGATACTCAGCATTACTAATTGTCAGATAAATGCAAATTAAAACCACAATGAAATATCATCTCATACCTGTCAGAATGTCTATCATCAATAAATCCATAAATGGCAAGTGTTAGCAAAAATGTGGAGGAAAGGAAACCCTTGTGCATGGTTGGTGGGAGTGTAGAATGGTATAGCCACTATAGAAAACAGAATAGAATTTTTTCAAAAAATGAAAAAATGGATCTCCCTTATGGTCCAGCAATTATTACACCTTTGGAGATTTATTCAAAGAAATCCAAAACACTGATTTGAAAGACTATGTGCACCCCTATGTTCATTACAGCAGTATTTACAGTAGCCAAAATTTGGAAGCAGCCCAAGTGTCTATCAGTAGATAGTGGATAAAGAAGCTGTGGTATATATATTAAATGGCATATTACTCAGCCATAAAAAAGAATGATATCTGGCCATTTGTGACAGCATGGATGGACCTAGAGGGTATTATGCCCAGTGAAATAAGTCAGTCAAAGAAAAACAAATACTGTTTGATTTTACTGATATGTGGAATCTAAACAATAAAATAAATGAACAAAGGAAATTAAAGAGACTCCTAGACAGAGAGAATTAGTGGCTGTCAGAGGGGAGGGTGGCTGGAGATGGGATTTTGATGGCTGGAAGGAGGGTTGGATGTATGGGTAGAAAAGGTGAAAGAAGAAGTACAAATTGGTAGTTACAAAATAGTCATGGGGATGTAAAGTAAGATAGGAAATATAGTCAATAGTACAATAACTATATGTGGTATCAGATGGGTACTACATTTATCAGTGCGATCACTTAGTAAGTTACATAATGTTAAATCACTGGGTTATACACCTGGAACTAGTATAATATTGTATGTCAGCTATAGTTGAAAAATAAAAAATATTTAATAAAACAAGAAATAAATGAAGTAATTGCAGAAAATAAAATATATCAAAAACATGTTAGAATTACAAAGTAGAAACACATTAGTAATGAGAGGATTTATTTCACATTACAGCTCATTCATAAGCTAAGTAACATAATGATAAAGCACATGTAAAAATCTGTATCCTGAAAACACTACCTTTTCACATGTATATGAATTATTTATAAAAATTACACAACTAATTCAAATAAAAGTCCATAACCTAACCAGAGTAATTGCCATAGTAAAAACAAAGGGAGTTTCCAAAACAAATAATACGCATTCACTAACCCTCCATAAACCCCAGTTCTTAAGATGAGGTAGTGTTAAAAAGATATTCTACCAAATTTTTAAAGTTAATATACAAAAGAGAAAAATAATGTGGTCATCTCCATAAATTCTGAAAGATATTAGATAACATTTAATACCTAAAATGAGAATCAATGCAAACTTCTAAAATATAAGTGTTATCCAGAAAGTATCCAGTCATGCAATATGAAAAATAGAGACATTTATTGAGGAAGATACAAGATACAAGAAACATTGTACATAGAGCAATGACACCTCAGTCCTCTTTAAAACAGGCACCTTGGGACCTCACACAGTTCTCCCAACTGTCATCAGCTGTCCCATCATATTTTCCTGAATCTCGTCCATGGTCTGAAATCTCTTCTCTTTCAAAGGTGATTTTAGTTGTGGGAAAAGTCAGAAGTCGCAGGGTGCCAAATCTGGGCTATAGGGAGGCTGGGTCACCTGAGTGATTTGATGTTTTGACAAAAACTCTGCATGAGACGTGATGCATGAGCGGGCATGTTGTTATGATGAAGCTGCCTTCACCAGTTGCCCATAGCTGTGGCTTCTGAATCATCTGAATAGTTTCTGGAGAGGAATGTTCAAGCTTAATGCAAAATTTGATGTAGATTTGTTCCTATACTCAGTTGTTTTGAATGTGATGGCCACGCAGCACTTGTGCTCACTCAACAGCATCTACCACCTCCCACAGACTAGTACAGTGAGATGATCATTATTTATACATTGTTTACACATTCCAGTCCACTCTTCTTGGCTGCCAGGTTATATCCATGTCGCACAAACCATTCTCATTATATTAACAATGGCTGGACTTTTTCTGGACAGACCTCTTATATAAATGATTGACACAAGTAAGAAGATAAATGGACAGATCCCTGATCTTTTTTTAAATTGCTTTTAGAGATAGAGAGAGGGAGAGAGAGAAGCATCAATATTAGATAGAAACATCAATTGGTTGCATCCCGCACATGCCCTGATCAGGAATTAAACCTGCAACCTCGGTTTGTGCCCTGAAGAGGAATCAAACCCGCAATCTTATGGTGTATGGATGATGATCAAACCAAATGATAAACCCAGCCAGGGTGATCCCTAAACTTAACGGTTGATTCTGATACTCTTTTTTTCTAACAATGAATGACCAAGCAGACAAAAACAATTATTGAGAATATTTAAAATTTAACAACATAATTAACAATCAGGTTTTATAAATATATATAGAATCATGTATCCATAGAAAATGCTCACACATTTCCAGTACAATTGGAACATTTACCAAAACTGAGCTACCCTGTTTGGAGTGGCTCAGTTGCTTGGGCGTCCTCCTGACAACCAAGTGGTCGCCAGTAAGGAAGGGCACATGCCTGGGTTGTGGGTTTGGTCTCCAGTTGGGTGAAAGGCAACCAATCAATGCTTCTCTCTCACATCGCTGCCTCTCTCTCTCTCTCTCCCTCCCTTTCCCTCTCTTTGAAATCAATAAGCATGTTCTGCATAAGGATAAAAAAAAAAGAAAACTGAGCCAAGAGTAGAACCCAAAATAAATATCTGTGAAATCATTATTATGCATTCCTCATTTTATAACTGCAATGCAATAGATTTAGAAATTGAAGCAAAATGAAATCACAATTTCTATATGTTTGGAATCTAAAACAGAAAACATCCTTTCTAACAAATTTATAGTCCAAAAAGAAAATAATAATGTGAATTATAAAACAATTATAATTGAATGATAAAAAATAATAAAAATTTAAAAATTTTTATAATTAATTTTATATGCTAAAACAGACAAAAATGCAATACTTAAGTTACAAACTTAAAAAAATAAAAAATCAGGAGGACCCAAGTAGGTAAAATTAAAGAGTTAAAAGAAAACAGTTAATAAATGAGATATAAAGGAATAATAGGTTTTATAAAACTAAACCAAATTATTTAAAGTAGAATAGGCAAATAATCTGGTAAAATTGATCAAGGAAAAAAAACAAAGCAAAATTGAACAATATTAGGAATAAATAAAAACCACAACCACAGATTTTAGAAACTCTACAGTAGCAAAACAAATTTATAAAATAGATAATTTTCAAAATAAATTTAAATGAATAAAACTGACTCAAAAAGTAAGGGAAAACCTACTGGATCTATAGCCATTAAATAATGTGCTTTAGAACACAGTCACCCTCACTATTCACAGTAGATATGTTCCATAAAGTCAATGTGGACACTGAAAACACAAGGCTAGACTCCTGAGAGCCTCTGGTCATGTTATCATCAGCTGATAAATATAGTCTTATTTTACCTGTTTCTCTTAAAGAAACCGGATATCATATATTTTATTGATTATTAACATTGGACTCATGGCCAACGGCATTATAAGATGCCTGAGTAAAGCTTATCTAACACATGTATTTTCTCTGCAAGACACGTTGGTCTTCCTGCACTTAGGATCACTAAACAGCACTTCAGCATTACACTCAGGGGCCATTTTAAACAATGAAATCACCAACCAAAAGTATCAAAATGTGAAAACTATGGAATAACCAGACCATAAAAAGATACTTGTTTACTATGAGATCTGAAACAAGAGACAGAGTCACCTTGCTTGATCTCAGGTAGGAGCATTCACGCTGGGTGACAGATTTTTTGAAACTCCATGCACGTCTGTGCATGACCGCAAAAGCACTGTGAATATTCAGTTTGGGGTCACAGACAAACTTTAGTGATTAGGTAAGTTCAAAGATATGGAATCCTCTAGTTAATTAGGGTTGACTGTTTATTCAAAAAATTACAAAGCCCAATTTTTCTTCATAGAAAAATTTTATAAAACTTTCAAGACATTGATAATCCGTATCATACACAAACTATTCTAGAGAAGAGAAGAAAATGAAAAAGCTTCCCACCTTCTTTATAGGCTTGATAACAAAACCAGATAAGGAATGAAAATTATCAGGTAATTCACTTAATGATATAGAGGACAAATGCAAATAAAATAGTATTAGTAAAGCAAACTAGAAAGCTATTCAAATAATCAAGTAAATATGAAAGGACAATTTAATAGTAGAAATAAAGTAGTTTACATTGTTAACAGATTAAAAGAGAAGGGCTCTACAATCATCTCAAGAAATTAGAAATAAACAATAGGATTGCATAAAATTCAACACTTTTTATTACTATTATTTTCAAAAAAGAAAAGCTCTGCCTTTTATTGAGAAAGATCTGTGGTTCTCAAATTTTAGCACACACTCAAATTGTGTAGTGGACTTGCTGAAATACACTTTGCTTTGTCCCACCACTAGCATTTCTTATTCAGTGTATCTGGCGTGGGCTCAGAGATTCTTTATTTTTAACAAATTCCCTGGTGATGCTGATGCTGCTGGTCTAGACAACACTTTGAGAACCACTGCCATAGGCAATGTAGGCCCGTATAATCACTATTTTGATTTTCAAACAATCAGAAACATGGATTTTTATATAAAATATTCAGTTTTTAAAAATTCTGGACAGTCCAAATCAGTCACACTGTTTTAGTGCATAACTGATGTGTATATATCCCTTAAAAATGTAAAGATAGATGTTCTGTGGTTTGTAATTTTCCTGCCCACTTATGTCTCCCTCAGTTTATATTGCTATTGAAAAAGCTCTGCAGAATTATTTTGATCTTTGTACTTAATTATCTGCTGCTTTATAATAATCAATTTGATATATATATAATTGGTCTCGTATCAATAATTCTAACAGGTTCCTGACACATAAACTAGACCATGTAATCTTTTCATATAGCTTACTCTGTGATAACTAAGTATGATGTCGGATGAGTACTTGACTTACTAGAGTGATCACTTTGTGAGGTATGTGAAAGTCTAAGCACTAATATAATATTGCATGTCTACTATAATAGAAAAATAAATGGAAAAAACAGAACATGTAATTTTTTATCATTACTGTATTTTTCTTCCATTACCATTTTGTCCCTTTATACACTCCTCCCCCCAGCAATCACCACACTGCTGTCCATGCCTACGAGTCCTTTCTCCCTTTTGCCCAATCCCTCCACCCGCTAACCTCCCCTGCCCAGCTGTCATCCTGCTTTTATGAGTCTGTCACCATTTTGCTTATTAGTTCAGTTTGTTCGTTAGATTCCGCATATGAGTGAAATCAAACTGTGTTTGTCTTTCTCTGTCTGGCTTATTTCACTTACCATAATGTTCTTCAGGTCCATCCATATTGTTGCAAAGGGTAAAATTTTCTTCTTTTTTACAGCTCAGTAGTGTTCCTTTGGGTAAATGTCCCATTGTTGTTTTATCCACTCATCTACTGATGGACACTTGGGCTACTTCCATATCTTGGCAATTGTAAATAATGCTGCAATGAACATCGGGGTGATTCTGTTCTTTGGAATTAGTGTTTTGGGTTCCTTTGGATATATTCTCAGAAGTGGGATTGCTGGGTCAAAAGGCAGATCTATTTTCAATTTTTTGAAGTATCTCCAAGATGCTTTTCACAGTGGCTTCACCAATATGCATTCCCACAAACAGTGCAAAAGGGCTCCGCTTTCTCCACATCCTCGCCATTCTTGTTTGTTGATTTATTGAGGATAGCCGTTCTAACATGTGTGAGGTGATATCTCATTGTGGTTTTAATTTACATTTTTCTGATGATTGGTGACAGTGAGTATATTTTCATATGTCTATTTAAACAGGAAAGAATTCTTGTGATACAGATTTTTGCTCAATGAAGTTAATGCTTCATTTTTATTCAGAGAAGGAAATAGTGCAGTTGAGAAGTATAAAATAACTCTGTGTACTCCACTAGGATTTTCAGCTGTCTGTGGGAAATCATGAGCAAAAATACAAACATGTTAAAATGAGGAAGCTTGATCTGTGCATTAATAATCTTTGTTTCAAAGTTATATATATATATATATATATATAATCTCCATCTTTATTCTTTTCTATTTTGGATATTTTGCTCTTGGTATCCAGGAGTAGTATTTAGCATCACATTTTAAGTAGGATAACCAGAGAGAAAACATGAAAGGGATGAAAGGGTTTTATTCTTTGGTAACATGCTGGTTAATTTTTATAGCAATTATTTTTGTTCTGAAGATATTTGTCATAAATGATACATTTGAAAACATGTTTTATAAGCTTAAGTCATTGTTTAAAATAAAACAGTGGTACTTGTAAATCTGTGTCATCAAAAATTTTCACAAATGCAAAATAAGTATTTTTCTTTCAATTTGGTGTTTTATTTGCACTTTAAAAGGAGTGGGTAAATTTTACTCTACCAGTAAGGAATTGATGACTGGCAAATGTCCCCTTCTAAACCTCATCCTGGGAATGAGGTCAAGTTCATCGCTGCAGAAAGGGCATGGGGTAGCCTTGGACTGCCTCCAAGATGGGCTTTATGTTGAAGAAAACAGTTCCCCAAATGCAAAAACCGTAATACATGCAATAAAAATATATTCCTTTGATACATATTTTTTCTCTCAATGTAAATAAACCATGAATTTTCAAATAAAGTTTTGAAGTTACAAGAAAAATGCTGGTCATTGGGCTACATTGGAGGTAATTTTTTTCATGCTAGGTGCTAAAAAAAACTGAAGAAATAAGAATCCAGTTTCTTCATAAAAAGAAAAATTGAAAGCAGAAGTGAGAAATAAATTGGATAACACAAGCTACAAAGATTTCATTTATGTTCCTTAGCTTTTTAAAAAAAATATTTTATTTATTTATTTTTAGAGAGAGGGGAAGGGAAGGAGAAAGAGAGGGAGAGAAACATCAATGTGTGGTTGCCTCCCACACACCCCCTACTGGGGGTCCAACCTGGCCCACAACCCAGGCACATGCCCTGACTGAGAATCAAACCCATGACCCTTTGTTTCATAGGCTGGCGCCCAATCCACTGAGCCACACTAGCCAGGGCTTCCTCAGCTTTTTTAAAGGATGGGTTTTCAAAATGCAAAGTAAAAAGTGGAATGATTTTGCATTTTGTGTGTAGAATCAATAAGTTGCATCCTCCAGAGATTTATTTTGGTCTCTAATATTTAAAATAAATTATACTGATTAATGGGTTACTGTAAACTCTCAATTGTCTTGTACTTGGGTAGCGTTCTTTATTCATGTAGTGAATGCTTTTTAAGTGCCTTACATCCATGATTTCAAATCCTATTTTTCTCTCAGTTTTCTTTGAAGTTCAATTATTATTTAATTCCCTTTTTACCACCGAGAAAATCTATCTTTTAGTTCTATGTTCTCTTTGTATTCCCACATTTCTAGGTGTACTAGGAATTCTTTTTGATATCTTTTGAATTCCTGCATCACATCAGTTTCATTTTGACAGATGCAGCCTCTAAAATAATCTGTGTGATGCACTCGAACCTAAAATAAGCCATTATTTCAGGGTTAGGTGCGTCATACCTGCAAATAACCTCATTTATCTAGAGAAATGCATTTAATGTTATTGTATAAATACCAGTGTTTCAGCATCCTCTATGATACCATCTGTCACTTTTTGTATAATACATAATTCAATGTATTCCTTATTCCACTTTTTTTCGGATGCAGAGTTCTTGCTTGTATCTCTCCATACTGTGACAAAAATTCAGGTGTATCAGAGAAATTATATCAAAAATTATCAAGATAAAATTTTAATGAATGTTGAATCAAGTCATATCTCTGTTGCTAAGACATACATACATCAAGGCAAATTTATGTCGTTGGCATATTTTGCTAACTTCTTTTAAAGTATATTTGAAACACAATGTTCTAGAAAGTAGAAATGTAACTGCTGTTTCTATTAGAGAATTGACAGTTTGTTGCTGGCTATGCCAGAGAGAGCCCCTTTGCTAGAGAAGTAGAAGAGGGTAATGAAAACGTAAAATGGTGACATCTTGTTGAGAATTGGGCATTTTTTCCTTACCTTGCTTGAACATTTTTTTTCCCAGATAAGAATAAGATCCTAATTAGATTTATCTTCATAGGAATGCAAATCCAGAATATATATATCTCCAAAGATTACATGAACATTCATTTGTTGAGTAGATACTAAGTGCCAGGCACCCAACTCCATTGAGGACCCTGGAACAGATCACCTCCCAGGTGCTCGTGCTTTAATGAGGGGACGGACTCACACTTAAGTCTTTTATGGAGCTTCATTGTTACTGCACAACAGAGGGGAACCTGGGCAGGTGCTAAAAGAGTTGCCCACGCCAGGCTCTGGAAAGAAGGAGGTGTTAGGGACAGCATTTCAAGGGAGGTTTCACTTGAGCTTCATTCTGAAGCATGAGTAGGAGTTAATTGTTTAGGTTGCTTTCGATCATGTATCATCTGAGCACATTTAGAAAATAGAATTTCTGAAATTATCTTGTCATGCACAATTCTGAAGGTTGGCTCAAAGAAGGCATTCACATATCTTCTGTTTTCTGCCTTTTTTACATATACTCATACACATTTTTTAATGTATGCTTCCACCATGAAATATATTGCTTTATAGTTAGGATTATATGATGTATATGTATGTGCGAGAATAGATGATAGGATTTATGTAGCAAATCACCACTTTAATGTAGCTAAAATTTACCTTCTAAACCAAAATTGCATCTCTTCTCATGCTGGCTTTTTCTTTAAAAACAAAGAACACATGTTCTTAAAACATGACACAGAAAAAAACCAATTCTATTGGTTGTGGCCTGCATTCCTTTTGAATACATGATCTCATTGTTGTGGTAGTGCCTTCTTTATTCCAGAAGTCTCCAAAGTGAAGTTAAGGGGATGAATGAATGCTTCCTCCAAGGAGTCCCTTCTAGGAGAGACACAACCTTATATTGCAGCTTCAACTCCTTTCCATTCCACAGTTTTGGAGAGAGGATAATTGATATCCTCACACATAGCTTTTTGTCTGAGAGATACGCGTTTTGTAAATATGCAAATTGCTGTAAACCAAGTTGTTCTTAACGTGGAACAGGTGTTGCCTTGGCAATGAATTCAATTTTTCCATGGACAAAAGAAAGTATCTTAAGAGATCATTTTAATCAATGATACGAAAACTGAGAGAAAATACCCCTTTGATAAGCTATTTGATTGTCTTCTTCAGAGAAGAGCCTCTTCCAGGTTGATAAGAATGAAGATTTATGAATAAAAAATGACATTTTCTCTTATTTATTCTTGAAAGATTTTTTGTCAGTTCTTCTAAAATTTGCCTTTCTAAGCTATAACTAGGCAAACATAATCATTTTGGCCACAATGCTCAACACACTTTTTTCCTTTTCTGGTTTGTAGTTTCATGGTGTTTTATTTATTCTGCTTACCCATTTATGTTATGACATACTTCAAATGTACAAAAATATAAATTTAATACATTATTTTCCCTTGTATCTACTATCCAGTTAAATAAAGAAAGCATTACAAATACAGCTGGAGCCCTTTTGTGTGTGGCTTCATGATCGCATCCTGTGATATCAGGCCTCAAGTAAACACCATGTTAAGTGTGTTGTTTAACATTTGTGAACCCTGAGAAAGAAAACACTAGGAAGGGCTCCTGGTGGCTAACTGGGCTCAAATTAAAAACAAACAAACAAACAGAAAAAAAAAAACAACCCAGAGCCAGCAGCTATTTCTACACAGGGGCCTCTCACACAAACTGTACTTCAGGAAGAAGCCTGAACTAAACTGCCTACCCGCACCGTGTTCCTGCCCTCTGAGCCAGCCGTTACAAAGGGGGTTCTAGAATCCTATTTCAACCAGTGGGACTGAGGCTTTCCCCATCCACTTGGAGCTGCATAGCTCTAACCAGTAGAGTGGCTCTATTTTGATCAATTATGCAGTGCCTTTTGGACCAAAGTGCAAGGATGTGGAGGCCTCATCTGCATGAGAAGAGACCAATCAGGGACCAGTTGTGGGGACTTCTGTCTATATAAGCTAGCTCTCCTCTGACTCTGGGAGCACCCTTTCCCTTTCCTCAGAAGACTAAATATTGCATCTCCTTGGCTGCGCTGAAAGACAGATTTCTTGAGGGAGTAGAGCAGGGCAGACCAGTGGGGGCCAGAGCAGCCTGGCACAGAGCTGAGCAGGCCAAAGCACAGCAGAGTACACCAGTGCAGTGCAAAGCAGACTGGCAAGGGGCAGAGCAGTGCAGAGCAGCCAAGAGCAGAGCAGAGCTGTCTAGCCAGAGAGGGGCCTGGCCTGGGGCCACCTGGCCCGGGGCCACCTGGCCCAAGGGCTGTCTCACACTCCTGCTGTTTCCACTGCTGTGCTGTATCATAATTGAGCTATTTTACAGCTGTGCTATATCACAATTGAGCTATTTTTGCGCTAAAAAAGTTTCCTTTATTACCTCACCTCAAATGGAGATTTTTGTTGGTGTTGAATTAGAACTCTGCCTTGCAACTTTTGCCTACCTTAGGCTCATTGAACATTGATTGACACCTTCTATATGTTTTCATACTTTTACTAAATAAGTGTGTACTGTTAAATATTATATTATATGCAAATATTATCTTGCATATTTTAGTATAACGCCCTGTATATATTCTTTTACTCAACAGTATGCTTTCATTTATTTTATCATGTGTGCCTTTTTCATTGCTGCATAACATTCCATTTTATGACTTTACCACAGTTTGTCTTTTTTCACGTTAATAGACTCGGATTGTTTTCAAGTGGTTGCTATTGCAAACAAAGCTACTATGAACATTTTCATACTTGTTTTTCTGTGCATACACGTAACACTTTTTAAAGTCACACAACAGTGAAATTGCTAGTTTAGAAACTATGTCCCTTTAGAACTATAAAATACTGGTAAAATGACTTCCAAACTCTCCGGTACAAGCTCACTCTTCCACCAGAGGTGTGTAAGGATTCTGGAAATAAATATAATTCAGCTCTTCCTTTCCCAAATGCATGCCTTTTCATTTATTGGTGAGTAAAGTCATGAGAGCTGATATCCATGTCTTGTTTCTGAGCTTCAGGGAAGCATTCAGTTTTCAGTTTTTTAAACTGCAGTAGATGTTAGTTTTCGAATTTTATAGATGTCTTTTATCAGGCTGATGAAATTGCTTTTTAAACATAGTTTCTGAGAATTTATTTAAGTGCTTATTTTGCTTATTGGTCACAATTTCTTGCTACTTGGCCTTTGTGGCTTGTTTGTTTGTGTGTTTTGATTGGCTGCTAGACATTGTGAAATGTTATGTTGTTGAGTTCTTAGATTTTGTAATCTTCCTTCAAAGATGTGGCACTTTTTCTGAGAGACAGTTGAGCTATTATGGATCACTTAAATGTTTTGAGGCTTATTTTTAAAATTTGATATGGTGCTATTGACTAGTCCTTACTCTAGGGATAAATTAGTCTGCACTGACTATCCTGTTGTTCATTAAGGATGGTCTGCTCTGATTGTTCAGAGTTTGAATGATTCCCTTCCCTGTATGAGCTCTGGGAATTCTGCAGTTGACAACACCCTGGTCATTATTGGCTCAACTCATGGAATTTTCATTGTATGCATGAAAAATTCAGTGTTTAGCAATAGACTCAAAGAGATTTCTATACATATTTTCAGAGTTCTTTTTTGGAATACTTTCTTTATTTCTGGAACTCTGCATTGCAACTCCTAGCTACCTTAGACTCACTGAACTGAAATATTTTTGTCTTCCCTAAGTGAGAGCAGCATGCTGTTGCTTGTGACTTTCTCCATTTCACCTCAGTCCAGATTGTGCCTACAGGAGGAGAGACACAGTGCTCGCAGGGCTCATGTTTCTCATTTCCCTGCTCATGTTTCTCATTTCCCTTTTCTTTCTGAGATCACAGTTCTTACCCTGTGTATTTTTCCAGTATCTAAACACAGGTTTGATGTATTTTTGTTGAGTTTTCTAGTTGTTTCCAGTGAGGAGTTAAGTCCCAGATTAAATTCATTGCTCCATTATGGCTAGAAACAAAGTCGTGTTGTTATATTTTTAAAAAATAAACAATATTTTAAAGCAGTATTATGTTCAAAGCAAAATTTAGTGGGAGAGTCAAAGATTTGCCACTTACCCCCACCCCCACATGTGCATAGCTTCCTTCATTTTAACACTTCCCACTGGAGAGGCATTTTGTTACAATTGATGAGCCTACATGGACACCCCATAGTCACTCAGAGTTCATATTTTACATTAGGGTTCACACTTGATGTTGGACAAATGTGTAATGACATGTATTCATCATTACAGTATCAGACAGAGTGGTTTTATTGTCGCAAAACTCCTTTACATTCTGCCTCTTTATCTGCCCCTCTCCCCTACCCCCAGTAACCACTAATCCTTTTACTGACTTCCTGGTTTTGCCTTTCTCAGAATGTCATACATTTGGAATCATACAGTATATAACCTTATCAGGATGGCTTTATAGCTTATTAATGTTAGTGTTGAAAAATATTTCACTGTTTGGATGCACAAAAGTTAATTTATTCTCTTACTGAAGGACATCTTGATGGCTTCCAACTTTTGGCAATTATAAATAAAACTGTTAACAACATTCATGCACAGGTTTTTGTGTGGACATAAATTTTCAACTTCTCTGCATAAATATCAAACAGTGTGATTGCTGGATCATATGTTAACAGTATCTTTAGCTTTGTAACAAACTGCCAAATTGTCTTTCAAACTGGCTATACCATTTTGCATTTCTACCAGTAATAAATGCGAGTTCTTTGTGCACCAAAATTCACCACCATTTGGTGTTGTTTGGTGGTTTTCTGGATACAGGGTGGTGCAAAAGTAGGTTTACAGTTGTGAGTATATAAAACACAGAGTTTGTTCTTGTATTATTGTTTGTTAAATTGTATTATTTTCCCTACAAACAAATGTAAACTTATTTTCATCCAGCCCTGTAAACCAGGTATGTTGTCGTATCCCACTGTTGTATTAATTTGTTTCCCCTGATGACATACTATGTGGAGAATCTTTCCTCTCCTTTTTTTTTCATGTGTGTATCTTCTCTGGTCAGTTATCTGTCTGTTCAGGTCTTTGCGCCCATATTTAAATTAAATTATTTGTCTTTTTATTGTTGAGTTTTAAGAATTCTTTGTCTATTTTAAATAATGGACTTTATCAGATGTGTCTTTCGCAAATTTTTTTTCCACTCTGTGGCTGATCTTCTCATTCTCTTGACATTGTCTTTATCAGAGCAAAAGTCTTTTATTTTAATGAAGTCTAGCGGATCTGGTTTATCTTTCACAGACCACGCATGACTTTGGTCTTGTGCCTGTAAAGTCAAGATTGTGCCCAATGTCATCTAGTTTTTCCCCTTTGTTATTTTGTAGAAGTTTTATAGGTTTTGTTTTACTTTTAGGTCTATAATCAATTTTGAGGGTTTTTTTGTACAGGATATATTTGTAT
>PVKU01001603.1:90841-285871 GCA_004027475.1 Anoura caudifer
TTTTTTTTTTTTTTTTTTTTTTTTTTTTTTTTTTTTTTTTTTTTTTTTTTTTTTTTTTTTAATTTTCAGCATGTGGATGTCTTAATGTTCCAGGACATTTGTTTTAAAAAATGATCTTTGCCCCATTGTACTGCCTTTTCTCTTTTATAAAAATCAGTTGATTAATATTTATATGGGTCTATTTCTGGGCTGCCTATTGTATTCTACTGATCTATTTTTTCTAGTCTATCACAAATACCTACTCTCTTGATTGCTGTAGCTTTATAGTGAATCTTTGATTAGGTTTCTTCAGTCCTCCAATTTTGTTGGCTATTATGGGTAATTTCCTCTTGCACATAAACTTTAGACTCAGTTTGTTAATATCCACTGGGACTTTGGGGGGGGGGTTGCATTGAATCTATAGATCAAGTAAAGAAGAGCTGATATATGCACAATACTAAATTTTCATATACACAATCATGAAATAGGTCTCCATTTTTTAGTTCTTATTTTGTATATATTACTAAATTTGTGTTTTTCTCATATATATTGTGTACATATTTTGTTAGACTTGTATCTCAACATTTCATTTAGGAGAGCATTAATGTGCATAGTATCATGTTTTTGTTTTTTAATTCCACTTGCTCATTGTAAATGATTGACTTCCGTATATTCCCTTTGTATCTTGCAACCTTGCTATCATCACTCTTTAATTCCAAAAGGTTTTTGTGGTTGTTTTCATTGATTCTTTTGGAGTTTTTACATAGACAATTATATCAGCTGCAAAGACAGATTTATTTTTTTCTCAATTTGTATACTTTTTTTAATTATTCTTGTTGTATTGCATTAGTTAGATCTTCCAGTACAATGCTCAAAAGTAGGAAGAAAAGACATCCTTGCCTTGCTCCTCATCTTAATGGGAAAGCTTCAAGTTTTGCTCTAGTAAGTATTATGTTAGCTGTATGTTTTTATAGGTAATCTTTATGGAGTTTAGAAGTTCTCTGAAAGTTATTGTTACTTTTAAAATTCACATTACACTGTTGCTGGAATGTGGAAATTAGTTGAGTGTTTGTATTAATCTTCTATCCAGAACACTAATGTAATCTTCTTAAATCTTCTTATTAATTGTGAGAATAATAGTTTTTCTGTGAGAATTATAGTTTTAATTTTCTCTCTGATATCTCACAGATTTTAGTTCTTACTCCTGTCATCCTGAACTGACAAGAACAGCCAATATACTCCTAACTAAAAGTACAAATGGTAGGCATCCTTGTCTTGATCTTAATTTTTAAAGGTAATGTTTTTAGAAATCCAACATTAATAGTGGTAATCATTGTAGGTTTTTGTCAGATAAACTGTATCTCTTAGGAATGTATTCATTTCCAAGGTGTCAGAAAATGTGACAAGAGTCTAGTATCTCAAACTCATGGAAGTTCTCTCTCCTCATGTCACAGCGAGTGTGGGTGTTGACCTCTTCCTCATGCTTCCAGGATGGTTGCTTCAAGTTCAGCTGCTCAGGTCAGAACTCGTTAGAAGCAGACTGGGAAACTGAGCACGACAGTGTTTAACTTTGATAATGAAAGATAGCATTAGAAAAGGAGTAGAATTGTGTGCTAGATTAACCAAACTGTAGTGTCTGTACATTTCCTTTTATTTGGGTTAAATAAATTCTCTTCTATTTCTGGTTTAATAACTTTTCTCTTTAATCATAAATTGAAGTTGATTTAATACAATGTTTTTTTTCATTAATAAGGGCCAAAATTATGCCCTTATTAATGTGTTGCATTACACTATGATTGATTTTAATAGTGCATCATCTCTACACTTCTAAGATGTAACTAACCTGGTCATGATTTACTTATTAAATATATGACAGATTTCAGCTTGCAGAAGTACATTTTTAGGAGTTTTGTGTGTACATATATAATAGGCTATGGTCAAACCTACCGTGAACCTAGTAATGTGATAAAAACACAATGCATTAATGATATGAAATGATGACATTGTAGTGTAGAAAGGAAGTACTTTATATAGTGTTAGATAAACACTTGAATGACCCCTTTTATTTTTCTAACGCATAAATGGAAGGAAGCTAGTGACTTGGGCTCCTTTGATGTGCTGGTTTCTCATGCTGCCCGCTCTTCACTGAAAACGAAACTTAGTTTCTATGAGGAACTAAGCAAGCACTAGGAAGCTATATCCACTTTTTCACTTGTGTCTTTCCAAAGACACATTTTGTCTAAATATATTAGACAAAAATATATTTTGTTTCACTTGTTTACTGCTTCAACGGGAAACTGAAGTGAAGATCATCATGAATCAGATTTCAGTCATCATTCTTGCCTGTCTTTAAACTGAAATCAAACATTTCTGAACTAGCTCATTCTATATTAAAAGTAAAACTGGCTTATAATTGTTGTTTCTCAAAGTGTTCTTTTCTGATTTTGACTTAAATTTACAAGGCCTGTCCAGGAAGTACCCAGCCAGGTGCTAGTGAAAATAAAGACATTTACTGAAGAGACAAGAAACATTGTACACAGAGCAAAGATGTCTCAGTCTTCTTCATAGCAGGCACCTTGGGACCTCATGCAGTTCTCCCCATCACCATCAGCTGCCCCAACATATTTCTTTCAAATCTCATCAAGGTTCTGAAATCTCTTCCGTTTTGAAGGTGATTTTAGTTTTTGGAAATGCCAGAAGTCCAGGGCACCAAATCTGGGCTGTAGAAGGGCTGATTCACCTGGGTGATGTGATGTTTCACCAAAAGCTCTGCAGGACACATGATGCGTGAGTGGGCATGTTGTTGTGATGAAGATGTCAATCACCAGTTGCCCATAGCTGTGACCTTCTGATAGTTCTGAAACATCCAACAGTTTCCACAGTGGAATGTTCAAGCTTAATGCAAAATTTGATGCAGTTTCGTTGCTCTACTTGCTCATTTTTTAATGTGAAGGCGACATAGTGCACATGCTCACTGCACGGTGCGTCCCATCCCCCACAGACTAGTACAATGAAGGCATCATTGTTCACGCAAGCGCACTGCGGTCCACTCTCCTTGGCTGCCAGGTTACACTGAGGTGGCTCAAACCATTTTCATCACACTAACAATGGCTGGACTTTTTCCAGACAGTCCCTAGTATATTAATCTTAAAAAGTTACTTGAGTGTTTTTCTTTTATTTCCTTTTTTAAAAGAAGTTTGGTGTAAATTGTCAATAGAATTGACCTCATCTATTTGATATTGTTTTTTTCCTTCATGTGGGCTGGGGGTAGATTTTTATCTACAGATTCAATTTCTTCAATAATCACAGGTGTTTTTAGAATTTTTTCCTTTCTTCTTAAGTTAGGTTTTATAAGTTGTATCTTCCTTATAAATAATTTCTTCACCTAAGTTTTCATATTTATTGGCTTATATTTAGTTGTAGTGTGGTTTTATTTTATGCCTCTGCTGTAATTCTACTTTCATATTCTTTATCAATCCTAACTTTTTTATGTGTTCACTATTCTTTTATTGATCAATCCAGACAATTTTGTCTTTTTTACTTATCTTTTCAAGAGCCAGTATTTTATTAGTTTATTGATTCTTTTATATTATATTTTTTATTTCTTGAAATTTGGCTTCTTCATCATTATTTTTTCGTCTTTGTTTGGGGGTTTATTTATCTTTTTCTTACTTGCAAGGTGGATTCTATGATGGTCATTGAATTGTTGCCTCTCAGCTCCAAATCCATGTTTTTTAAAAAAGGAACTTAGCTTTATAAATGTTTTTCCTTTGTCTGTCATAAAGATCTTAAGAGGCCTTCCTGCTTCAAAAGTGGCTTACACAGTGGACCCCTGGAGAATGTGGTTTTTTAATCCACTGCTCGGTCAACACAGAATCTTTAGTGCTAAGTGCCTGTAGGGATCAGGATTGGTTTTGTCCAGCATTTGCTCCTCATAGCTCTTAACGTGGGCAGCAGCAACATAGTCAGAATCCTCTGACAGCATGGGCTAGTGACCCAGACAAGATCCCTGGCTTCCTGTATCCTCTCCTCAGTCCTATTGGCACTGCGTTGAGAGCCTCAATAAGCCTGCCATTTAGTGGAGCTAATGCCCACACTTTATCCTTAACAGCTAGCCCAGGACCACTCAGGCCCCAGACATACTTAAGAGCACTAAGTTCCTGTGTAGGGAGGCTTCTCCAGCTCCTGGTTCCAGTAGCAACATAAGCAGTGACCCTTCTCCGGCAATGACCAACAGCCCACCTCCTCTAACCTCCCGGTGGTTGACATACCTGTCAGCCCAGCTTGCTTGTATCATGGAGGTTTATTTCCTCCATTCCTCCTGAGGTGAGCACAGCGCTCTATACTTCAAATCCTAAGGCCCAACTCTGTCTGCCACCAGCTCATCACCAGTCTCAATTTATTTGTGCTCCAAAGAGTTGTTCCTGCTTGTTTGGAAAGTGTGGACCTGCTCTGGCTCAACAATCTGGCAAACTTCTTAGTTATCTAACTGACTGCCACAATAACTTCTTCAACAAGGTTTGAAAACCCTCTCAAATTTGTCCTTTCTTAGACACTCTCCCTCAGGCCTAGGATCAGTCTAATCCCTTTTAGGGTTCTCTTTCTGCATTTATAGTAACTCTCCAATCATAGTTAATAATTCTTCAAATTAAATGATATCAAAATTCTCCTTTCTGCTGATTGGATCTAGCTTATCCAGATAATAACTGAATTTCAGAATGTTTTTTAATTAAAACATATAAACCTATTAATTCCTCTCTAATAGTAAAATTTTTAATATGCTAAGACTCTTCTGCTACAACAAGGGTTCCTAATAACAGGACAACTCGTGTGCAACTGATAAGAGAATAAAGACAGCAAAGTACGTCAATGTTTTGGTTCAAGCATTTTTAAAAATTAATATGTTAATATTTTGTGTTACCAAAAGTAATAACAATAAAACTGAAAGAAGACTGATGCAGAAAGTGCCCGGACACTGCTGAGCGCGGCTGGCTGTGGATGACTGCAGTGCTGTGCACGGTCCCTGCTCGCTCCGTGTTCTTTCTCTTGGCTGAGCTGGGTCGTGGGCTTCTTCTTGGAACTGTTTATTTAGTGATTCTTTTTCATTTTGTGCATTTTTCTCTTGTTATAATTCAACACATGCAATGTTTCCTTATAGTCTCATCTTATGTTTCTTATTTTTAAAAAAATTACAATAATGTTTCAGACTAAACAAGTTTAACTCTATCTATTACTTTATTAGGATTGTTAGTCTTTTTATCAATGATCTACTTATGAAATTGTTACAGAGCACACACACACACGGGCCAAGGAGGGTACGATATTCTATTACCGAAAGGACCCCTACTAGTTCAACTGTCCGTCGCCATAGGAAAGATGTCTCTCAATGCCAGAGATCTGTGAAAAGGAAAGGAAATGTTTATTTAATGCTATACAGACTTAAAGTAGTGACCCAATGTCTTCATTAAAATATCAAAGTCCTTTTGGATACCCACAGATACCCACAGTGCTTCCTTCTCCCCCTGCCCTAATTTGGGGTACTGTAACTCAGGAAAAGAAGCAAACATCCGGAATCCAGGCTCCTGACACTGTCAGCTGTGTCGCTGTCCAGGCAGGATCTCTAATTAATCCAAAGCCATGTGGCACCTTCTCATGGCCTACTGGCAGGAGTTCTTTCACCCTTCTTCCAGGCAGCCTCTCTTGCTTTCCAGGCCACAGGGCCAAAGGGAGTACCCCAAAGCCACATGGTCCTCTTCTACCAAAGCTTCAAGGGTCTGCACTCTGGCCAAAACCTCATCGTTCTTCTCTTTTCACCAAAGCTGTGGGGGTCTGCACTCTGGTGAAACTGCATGGATCTCTCTCTAATGACTGCCGTGACTGGACTTAAATCCCTGTGCAAACCTTCCTCTGTACCCCTATTTCCGACTCCTCCTACAATCAGTTACACCTGCCAGCATTCCTGTATTATTCCAAGTTTACTGGGCTGCCATCGTGAGTCTGGGCTGGTGTGGCTCCATGTCGTGGAGCCAATCTTCTACAAGCTCTCATGCAGGCACTATAACCTGGGGGACCTGCCCCCCAGTTACATCTTGTGGGGGAGTCCCTTCCAACCCCTTGGCTCAGAGCATGACCACAGCTATTTAACATACCTGTGCAACCAGTTAAAGTTTATAGCTGTGTTAAATGACCATGCCATGGATTAGCTGCAAAGCTGTGGCTGTACAAAATAGCTCTGCATGTTCCTGCTCCATGTGTCCCTTCCTCCAATTCACACCTGAGGGGGGGAAAGGGTGAGGACATCTTATATGTCTTTCTAATATTTCCTGAACACCCTGAGTTCTGGACCCCATCCCAAATCCCTATTTGGGGACCCCCTCTTGGCTGCACCCTGTATCAAAATGAGTAAATTTAACATTTTTACTTCTAGATCTGTATTTCTTCTGATATATTTTGTTATTTTGCAGAAATCAAGATATCATAGGAGATATGTATATCATATTATACCAATACCACCTATGATTTGATTTTCTTTTAAGTTAGAAGCTTTTAAAATTTCCTTTCTAAATTATATTTTGACCCAGGAATAATTTAAAAACATGTTATTTAGTATCAAAAATTAAGAAAATTTTATTTTTAGTTTTATTTTTATTATTGATTTCTAATTTAATTGCATTTTGGTTAAAGACTATGACATAAAATACATATTTGTTAAGTTTGTTGAGCATCACCTAATTGCCTAATGCATTAGACAACTTTTATAACTGCTACTCCTCATTATTCTATAATTGTGGGTTTCAATGTTCTAAATATCAAAAGCTATGGACTGGATTTTGTTTCTCCAAATTTTTTATGTTGAAGCCCTAACCCTAATGTGACTGCTTTGGAGATTGGATCCTTAGGAGGTAATGAAAGATACATGAGGTCATAAGGGGGAGGCCCTAATTGTATAGGACTAGTGACCTTAGAAGTAGAGAAGGAAAGATTTGTCTATTTCTTTCTCTTCACCAGCACACACAGAAGAGGTCATGTGAGTACATAGTGAGAGGCTAGCCTTCCACTGGCAAAGAGAAGGCTCAGAAGGAAACCTGTGTGCTGCCAACTTGATCTCAGACATCCCAGTCTCCGGCATTGTGAGAGACAGATTTCTGTTGTTTAAGGCACCTAGTCTGTCATATTTTGCACTGGAGCCTGATCAGGCTCATACACCAAGTTTGTTAATTCTTCAAATCTTTCTCTCTTTTCCTGAGCTCTGGGAACCAAAGAAGTGCCTTAAAACTTTCCCATGATTGTGGATTTTGTGGATTTTTCTTCTGTAAAATTCTGTTGTTTTGTTTTAATAGTTCTGAGAAATATTATTAAATTAATACGACTTCAGAGTTGTAAGAGATTCTTGGTTTAAAAAGCATCTTTTAAAATTATGAAGTAAATCTCTACTCATAAAAATTCTTTGACCTCAGAATCTGCTTTGTCTAACATCTATAAAGACACACTAGCTTACTTTTGACTAGTAATTTTCTTGTATGTAATTTTTAACATTTTAATTATAGCTTATTTGCCATTACATTTTACATGCACACCTTGTAGGCAATTTTAAAAAATCTGTTTGTGGACTAAGAACTTCCCACCAAGATGGAGGCGTAGGTGGACACACTGTGCCTCCTCTCACAACCAAAATTAAGGAAAGCAAAGATTTAGAAACAAGAAAACAACCAGAACTGATAGAAAATGGAACTGTATGGAAGTCCAACAACCATTCATCTAGACCAGTAAGAGGTGTGGAGTCGCGGCAGGAAAAAGTGGAGGTTGCTGGACCCAGGCACTCAGGCAGCAGCGGGTGGCAGATCCCAGGTGTGCAGGCAGTGGCTAGCAGACCCCAGGTGTGCAGGCAGTGGCTAGTGGACCCCAGGCACGAGGTGGCAATGGGCAGACTCAGTGAGGCTGTGCCAGGTGGCTGGATGACCAGGAGGTCCCACGTTCGCCCACAGATAATCCAGGCGAAGGGGAAACAGTGGAGAGGACTGGAATCTGAGAGAGAGCAGAGCAAGAGCCATTGTACCCTCCTGGCTCCCGCCCCCACATACAGCATCATTACCCAGCAACTGGCCTGCCTTGCCCTTGTGAACACCTAAGGCTCCACCCCTCACTACATAACAGCCGTGACCAGACAAAAAAAAAAAGAAAAAGAAAAAACAACAACAAAAAAAACCCAAAATGTCTCAAACAGGAGAACAAATCAAAGCCCCAGAGCCAATTCATCTAAGTGACCAAGAGATAGCCAACCTATCAGATGCACAGTTCAAAGTCCTGGTGATCAGAACGCTCATGGAATTGGTTGATTTTGCTCACAAATTAGATGAATAAATGAAGGCTACAATAAGTGAAATGAAGGAAAACACACAGGGAACCAATAGAGATGAGAGGAAAACTGGGACTCAAATCAATGGAGTGGACCAGAAGGAAGAAAGAAACAGCCAAACAGAAAAGAACAAAGAAACAAGAATTCAAAAAAATGAGGAGAGGCTTAGGAACCTCCAGGACATCTTTAAACATCCCAACATCCAAATTATAGGGGTACCAGAAGAGGAAGAAGAAGAGCAACAAGTGGAAAACTTATTTGAACAAATAATGAAGGAGAACTTCCCCAATCTGGAAAAGGAAATAGACTACCAGGAAGTCCAGAAAGCTCAAAGAGTCCCAAAGAAGTTGGACCCAAGGAGGAGCACACCAAAGCACATCATAATTACATTAGCCAAGATTCTAGAAGCAGCAAGGGATAAGGGGACAGTCACCTACAAAGGAGTTCCCATCAGACTGTCAGCTGATTCCTCAAAAGAGACCTTACAGGCAAGAAGGGGCTGGAAAGAAGTATTCCAAGTCATGAAAGTCAAGATTGCTCTATCCAGCAGAGCTTTTATTTAGAATGGAAAATAAAGTGCTTCTCAGATAAGGTCAAGTTAAAGGAGTTCATCATCACCAAGCGCTTATTATATGAAATGTTAAAGGGACTTCTCTGAGAAAAAGAAGATAAAAAACAGGACAGTAAAAATACAGCAAACTCACAGATATTAACAACCATACCTAAAACAAAAGCAAACTAAACAAACAAGTAGAACAGGAACAGAACCAAAGAAATGGAGATCGCATGGAGGGTTAGCAACAGGGGAGTGGGAGGAGGAAAGAGGAGGAAAAGGTACAGAGAATAAATAGCATAGACAGTGGGTAGGAAATAGGGGGAGGGCAAGAATAGTGTGGGAAATGTAGAATCTAAAGAACTTATGACACATGGACATGCACTAAAGGGGAAGAATGTGGGTGGGAGGGGGTGTGCAGGGTGGAGAGGAATAATGGGGGAGAAATGGGGCAAATGTAATAGCATAGTCAATAAAATATATTTTTTAAAAAAATCTGTGTAGTTTCTGTATATACTGTCAATCTAGGTATACTGTGGGTTTTGTTTATTCTTTTTTTTCTGTGAGTTGTTTCTCTTTCCTGTCTATCTTTTGAGATTTCAAGTTTGTTTTGTTTTCATTACATTCCCTTTCCTGTGCAAGTTTTGAAATTTATATAGTCTCTTTATAGTTTTTTAAAAACTGTTTGTAAAATTTTAATATGCATACATAGGACACAAAATCCAAAGTTAATCAGCATCTCTACTTGTAAAACCACACAATGATTTTGAAACACTTTATTTCTGATTTTCCTCTTGTCTTACGTGTAACTGTTGCCATTTTTTAGTTCTAGCTCGGTTCATAATCCTTAAAAAAATTACTGTAATATTGTTTCATTCAATAATTGTGTGCTTATTTACTTTTAACAATTTGTGGCTTACTTTTTTCTTGTAAGTTCAGGGGTGATTCACGTTTCTTCTTTTTAAAATATAGTTATGTGCAATGTAGTGATGTTTTGGTCAGTTACGGGCTCCACATGCCGCTGTCATCCCATAAAAGAGAAGCAGTATGCGTGGGGATTGGCAATATATCACCTTTCCTTACTGCACCTCAATTCTGAGTTCACAGAGACATCTGAATCCGATAGCCACAGACCTTTCAGCACAGAGGAGCCTGTTCCAACACGGCTGCGTATTCAGGGGTGATATAGCCCTCCCAGACCTAGCTTGGTGTTCCTCAGAGTACGCTCTGTGAATTCTCTGTTGAGGACCTAGATTCATCCATAAGAAGTTCTTTAACAAGTATCAAGTAACACTGCCACTTTAGTAAAAACTTCCCATTTGATGATTGCCACAAAGATTCATAATCTAACCACTGCTCCAGCGTGCTTTAGTCAAAACTGCATTGCCATGACAATCTGTAGGTTCATTCATCTCTCCATCTTGACTTCTTATTCTGACTGATCTTCAGGCTACCTTTCACTCCCTCCTGACAGTCACTATTATGGTTGTCTGCACCTATCCCAGACAGTTCCTCCCTGATATTTTCCATCAATATAGTCTGCATCTCTGTTCATAAAGTAGTATCAAAAACTTTCATTTTCTGTTTCCAATTTTGTTGGAAGGAAGCAGGGAGAAGGCATGTGAGATAGCGTTTATAGAGTCTACAGTCATGTGTAGTGAGATCCTAGATCTTTACCTTCACTCACCACTCACTCACTAACTCACCCAGAGCAACTTCCAGTCCTGCAAGCTCCATTCACACAAGAGTCCTAGACAGATGTACCATTGTTTATCTTTTGTAATATATTTTGACTGTACATTTTCTATGTTTAGATATGTTTAGATATACAAATACCATTGTGTAGCAATCACCTATGCTATTCAGTGCAGTAACATGCTGTAAAGGTTTGCAGCCTAGGAGCAGTGGGCTATACTGTATAGCTTCCGTGTGTAGTAAGCTCTGCTATCTGGGTTGGTAAGTGTACTCTGTGCTACAAGCACAATGATGAAATCACCTAACAGTGTATTTCTCAGAGCATATACCTGTTGTTAAGTGAAGCATGATGGTATTTCCATTACTACTTGGCCTATTAACTATCAAGTAGTTCACTTAACCATATTTACCATATATATTCATCTATCTTAATCTATAATCTCAAAGTGTTCATGTCTAAATGTCCTCACTCTATCAAAAAAAGAGATGACTAAATTCTCATGTAATGGTAAGTAAAAAAAATCTCTCCATAGTAAGTAAATCTTCCAAGTCAATTCTAATTTTAGATCCTCATGATTTTCCATATATGGATAATTGGCAAATGTATTTAGTCTCCGAATACTTGATATAAAATGATGAAAAATAAATGTGACTACTGCAAAAATAGTGAGAGTGGAAAACGAAACACAGAGGCTCTTCTTAGATTTATATAAATAACATTCTTCTAGATAAAAATAACAAGAAATCACATACATGGAAAAGGATTTGTTATAGGTAGGTAGTTAGTTATTAATAAAGGAAAGGAGTAAATGGAATTAGCCTGATTAACTAGGAAGGGGCAGCTTCATAGACAATCCAGGGACAGCTGCATCCTTCACCAAAAGGACATAAATCCCTGAGTAGACAGGAAAGACTGGCTTTCCAATCCCCCCAGGGAATAACAAGCCAGTTTCCCCAGATTAACTGGGGAAGGATAAACACCAAGGGGAATATTCCTCTGCCGAGGCATGCACAATAGTAGCCAGATGATGAAGCAAAACTATGAGGCATGTACAGTAGGAATCACAATGGCAATCTCAAAGAGGAGGAGTCTAGCCTGAGAAAATATGAGAAAAATACCAGATACAGTAAGGAAAGAGACAGGATAGTTTGAAAGTTAGCTAACCCCTTACCAAACCCAAGGAAATATAATCAAAGCTTAACAAAGGTATGCACTCTCTCTGCAGAAACAAGAAGGTCCAAAGAACAGTGCTGATTGTGTTGATATGGGAACAGAGACTGTGTTGGACTACTGGAGCCTTGGATGCCAGGCTAATGGCACAGCAGCTGTGGTTCCTGGACCTCCTCCTGGGCTTGGTGGGACAAGTGTGGTTGTGTGGCTCCAGAGGCTGAACTTCTTCCACAGTGAGAAAAAGCTAAGCCACCTGATCTTGGATGAGACCTCAGACTTGGGGATAGTCTTAGACATCAGACCTGGGGATAGTCATCTGTTGTTGCTCCAATAAATCTTGCCACTATACTTCAAATCCCCCTATGCATGTCTCCCTAAAATGCATTTCCTGTGATACCATGTAAGCATCCTATTTCCTATGGCAACAGACTGGTGACCATGAAGGAATGAGGAGGTTATGGTAAGAGAGCTAGGTCCTCACCACTCTCGTGCTCAGAAGTCTTTTCTTCACTTGTCTCTCTCCTCCCCTCTGCCGCTGCCCTTGTATGCTCTCCAGCTCTTTTATTCTTCCCCTCCCCTGCCCCTTTGCTGCATGTCCATTCCAACTCCAGATCTGAAACTCCCCTCCTTCCTTCTGCTCTCTCTCTCTGTTACCCCGTGGCCAGCCACTGCCCCATACCTTAGGGTATGGGCCGCTGACAAACAGCTTGCAGTATTTTTCTTCCTCCAGCAGCCACTGTGTAGCCCAGGTCCAATGCAATGGGGTCCACCGCTGGCCAAAGCACCCACCCGGGGCCTGCAGCCTGCTATGCTCCCCACTCCCACTGCACCTACTGCTACTCACCCAGGCTCTGAGGGCAACACAGCCCAGGACACTGGGTTCCTCAAGCTGTGCATTTAAACAAGGGAAATTGTGCCTACAATAAATAGAAAGGCTTTACTTGCAAATACTTTCAGAAATGGGAAGGTTTTTAAGTCATTTGGTAAGATAATGATTTTAAAAGAACCTCCACAAGAGAAAACTAATCTTGAGACAGACTGAACATTTGCTAACCTTTCCTATAACTTCTGTGCCCTTTCATACACAAGGGTAGCCAGCATTTTATTATATTTCAGAGAGAGTCAACAGGATTTGGCCAAGAGTGCTCTCTTTGTCTGACTGGCCCAGCTAATACACATAGGTCACCAAGGATCTTCTCTGATTCCACCTGGGTCACCTGTCTTTTAAAACACATTTGCCATGAAAACCTCAGGGACGGCATAACAGGGACCACCTTCCCTTATAGGGGTGAAGGCTCCCTGCCTGCTAGGTCCCCTGAAGGACTAAGGCTGCTTGGAATATGAGAGACACAGAATTTGATCATTAGCCAACAACTAAATGAAAGAGTTATAGGACAAGTTTTCCACTCGAGGCAGTGGAGGTACTAGGCACCCCTTGTATAGACAGACACAAGAATGCGGACCTCTGGTGAGGTTAGTTAAGTCCAGAGGCCATCAAGCAGGGACACCTTGCTTGAGGAAATGGGCAACACTTATTACCCATGTGCAGTTAAGTCCACCTGACTGAGTGGAGTGAATCCAGCTAAGAAGTGCTTGTCACCACTGTGACTGTTGGTTAGGCTTCTTTTAGATGACAGGGTACATTACACACCTGGACATAAACTAATTGCAATGTTTTGGAAGACCTTTGCACCTATCAGAATAGGGGCAGGAAGGCACAGGTCTCAGGATGCCAAGGCTGGTCATGGGGTTACACACTATCGTGGGTTTTAGTCTTATGACGGGACAGCAAACACATGGTGCTCGTTTTCCTTAACTACTCAATTGCAAGGAAGGAAATCTCTTTCCCAGAACACAATGGGTAATATCACTTCCACCAACACTTAGGTCTCAAGTGCTTCGTGAGACGCATTTGGGATGCATATTGCCAATTGGGAGAAATTTGACCCCCCCAAGAAAAAGGCTTATGATAATTGGCTTTATGAAACCAAAGTCCTTCTAGGAGAAGCTTCCATTTCTTTTCCTGCACTTTTGAAATGCATAACCTGGTTTCTTCAAGAACTCTTGTCTTATCTGGGCCATCTTTTAAAATGCAAATTTCTAGGAGGTAATTCTGAAACTTTGCTAGACAAGTCTTACATTCACCTCCTTTTAGCTTTTTATTACAGAGAAGCTAGAAAATAAATTTGGAGCTGTTAATGAACATCAGACTTTATTAGAAGTATATCTCTTAGAAGTGTGAGTATGTTTGCCAAGAGGAGAGCCTATGTTTGTTGAAGTAATGAAATGTGTTTGCCAATCTAAAGAATGTTACTTGCTTGCTTTGTAGTTGTCTGATACAGAGTTGGAGTTTGGTTCTTTTCCACTCTGTTAAAAAGACAAGGATTTTCCAAATGCTTTATATTTTTCTCCCTGTCTGATCTCTCCAGAATTTGGCAGCTCGTAATGAGTGAGTATTCTTATGTTCATGGCAATATGTTGGTCTACATGAATCCAATAAGGATTTTTCCCAACTGTGGTTTTTTAATAACCAAATCTTTGACTGGAATGTTACATCTGAGAGAGATATGCCTAGACCCTGGATTTCACCAGAATCTATAGGGAAATAATATTGACTTTGATAGCTATTCTTTGGAGAAATAGCCCAGTACTTTGATTATTTACATGGTTCATAGCAGTCTTTCCAGATAAGAAACAAAATATACTTCCCAGTGGATGGCATAGAAAGAACCTCGAGACATTTTTGGTGACCTTGGGAACTTGAGAAATTTACCCAAATCTATAGGTATTATAGTCAAAGCCTATTGGCAACTGGGTGGCTTGGCTTCTTTGCCCCAAGAGCTAATTAAAGCTCAATCTGGAGATTACACAAAGCAGATTTAAAAGAGTCAATATAATCAATTGCTATTCTTATTGTGTCTATGCAAATAATGAGGCCAAATCAAAACTGGACTTAATGCAGTAAATGAATTGATCTCAATTTACCACTTGAATATAAGTGAGGATGATTTTAAGGGAAAAATTGTGTTTTAATAAAAATCATAATGCCAAGTGGTAGATGTTAAGACTCTAGTTCAGTTAATTATTGGCTAAATTTTATTTTTCATCTATAAACTAAACTGGATCCTGAATTCTCTAGTTTTCTTCAACCTTCCAAACTAATGTTTTATTTCTCTCCCATCCTTTGACTTGGAATTATTCAGAACTAAAACCGTTTTGCCTAAGGCTGTGTATGCCATCCAGAATTTGCCTGAGTGCCTGATGACGTCACTGGAGATGTTCCGACTTCAGTCAAGATCGTCACTGCTTTCATTACAGCAGGAGTGTTACATCTAAAAATAGTCTAACCTTACAGACGCAGAAACTTGTTCAGAATTACTCTGATCACTAACCCTTGTTTTTTCTTCTATCTTAGTAGACATACCCCTTCTTAAATACCGGATTACTTGTTAACACAGTATCGGCCTTACTTTGGAAGCTCCTCTGCATTGCCACCTCCTAAAATGGAAGTCAGTGGTTTAGCTAAACTGACTTGTTGTCAGGACTAGATGCTGAAGTGGGTGAAATGTGAAGTGGTCTAGCAGCCCCTCTTCTAGAATGTAAAACACTATCATTCAAAAGGTGGGATTGAAGGGTCCAAAAGTTCTGCCACCTTGAAACTCCTTTCCCTTTCCTGCCCAACACATTCAGACTGAAAAAGACTGGTTTAGAAAGGAGACCTTAGGATGATCCCCTTGACCTAATTTGAATTGAGCATGGTGAACAAGAAGGTTTCAGGCAGGTGATACACCTTCCTCCAGGGAAGTCCCTCCTCCAACTATTCTCCCCAGGGAATAACCAGCCAGGTCTTCTAGATTGGCTGGAGAAAGGATAAACAGCAAACGGAATATTCTTCTGCTGAGGCAAGTGCACTAGAAGCCAGATGACAAAGCAAAACTATAAGGCATGTGCAGTCAGAGCCCAGATGGTGACCATGAAAGGAAGGCGTCTAGCCTGGCAAAATCTTGGAAAAAGACAGCATAAAATAAGGGCATGAAATCTTGGAAGGTCCAGGATAAGGACTGGATAGGCAGAGCCACCAGCACAGCCCTGGGAAGATCCAGGAAAGAGATTGGATAGCTTACCCCTTCCCAAACCCAAGGAAATATAGTCAAAGCTCAACAAAAACGTGCATGCTCTCTCTCTTCTAAAGCCAATTGTGGGCCAGACAGGAACAGACTGTGGAGGACTACCAGAGGCACAAATGATGGGATAATGAATGGTCTGTCAGCTCCAGGTCCTGACCCTCCTGCTGGGCTTGGTGGGGACAAGTGTGGACATGTGGCCCCAGAGGCTAGACTTCTGTAGCAAGAAAGACCTGAGCCACCTTCTTGTGGATGAGTCATCAGGTGTGGGGCACCTGGAGGTAGTCTTTTGTTTTTATTCCAATAAATCTTGCCGCTATACCTCAAATTCTCCTATGCGTGTGTCCCTAAAATACATTTCCTGTGATACCATGGAAGAATGCTATTTTCCCTGGCAACAGATTGAATTACTTGATCAGCTAGTTTGATCTATTTTTCTAAAGTCCTTCCCAATACATTCTCTTCTATGGACACATTTGGAGCAATGATTGGAGAGCAAGCTCCAAGTGAAGAGAGAACAAAAACTGGAACTTTAAGAGCTATCCTGTAA
The DNA here is from genome assembly GCA_004027475.1 of Anoura caudifer. Taxonomy (NCBI): domain Eukaryota; kingdom Metazoa; phylum Chordata; class Mammalia; order Chiroptera; family Phyllostomidae; genus Anoura; species Anoura caudifer. The sequence continues at coordinate 107,270 of PVKU01001603.1, forward strand.
AATTTCTGATACTTCATTATAATAGTTCATATGGTTCTCTCTCACTATTTGACTCTAAAGTCTTTGAGGGTGAACACATGTTTCATTTGACTTTTACCTCCAGCATGAAGCACTGTGACGGGTATAAAATAAACACTTATTAAATGTTTGCTGAAAGAACCAATAAATAACTGAATAGGCTAATAAAATGATTGAAAAACAGAGCTAAATGGACTCCTGGAAGATTATTTATTTCCGCAGTAGTTTCAAAAAATAAATGTCTAAATAAAGATAATAGAAAACTGATAATTATTTATTTTTTGCAATATAATTGTTCTCACTTAACTGAGTTTTTGCTTTCTGTGATTTCAGTTACTTGCAGTCAACTGTGGTCAGAAAATATTAAATGGAAGAGTCCAAAAATAAACAGTTCATAGGTTTTTAATTGTGTGCCATTCTGGTTATAACATGGCGAAATCTCCTGCTGTCCTGCTCCTTCTGTCCCGCCCAGAAGTGAATCATCTGTTTTTCCAGTGTATCTGTGCTTATGCACTCCATGCCCATTAGGCACTTAGTAGGTGTTGAAGTATTGCAATGCTTGTGTGCAGGTAACCCTTATTGGCTTCACAATGGCCTCAAAATGCAAAAGCAGTGATGCTGCCCCTTCAAATATGTCGAAGAGAAGCCATAAAATTCTTCTGTTAAGTGGAAAGGTGAAAGTTCTTGACAAAATAAGGAAAGAAAAAAATTGTATGCAGAGGTTGCTAAGATATACAGCAAGAACCAATCTCCTATCATTAAAATATGAAAAAGGAAAAAGAAATTAATGCAGGTTTTGCTGTAGCAGTTCCAACTGCAAACGTTATGAACACAGTGCATGACAAATGCTTAGTTCAAATGGAAAAGGCATTAAGTTCGTGGGTGGAGAACATGAAGAGAAAATGACAGAAACTTGTTGCATTGAGCCTGTACAAAGACTTCAGCAAGGGATCCCCTGAAAAGCCTGACACATTCAGCTGTAAGTAATGGATGGTTACACAGATTCAAGAATAGGTTTGGACTGTAAAATACAAAAATAACCAAAGAGAGAGAGACCACATTCATATAACTTTTATTATAGTGTATATTTATAGTTGTTCTATTTTATTCTTAATGTTGTTAATTTCTTACTGTGTCTAATCTATAAGTTCAGCTTTATCATAGGTATGTATACATAGGAAAAAAAATATGTATAATGTTTGAAACTATCCATGATTTCAGGCATCCCCTGGGGGGTCTTGGAATGTATCCCCTGCAGGTAAGGAATGACTACTGTACAAAGTTTGACATGTTTTGTTTCATATAAAATTAAATTTTCTTTCTGGGTTAACTATGTTTAATCAATAGCAACATCTTGCAGAAGTGTTCAAATAAGATTTGTCCTATGTAACAATCTTGAAGATTTTGAATTACCTTGAGGAAATACCTTTACTTTTTATTTCTTAGTCAACCCAATATCTGATGTCGTATAAAGATTTAATCATCTACACCTCCACGAACTATTAGATTTAGTTGGCACCTTTGAAATTGCTTTTTTTCCCCTAGATTGCAAAGAAATATCTGCAAAGCAATTGCCCATTTAAAATTACACACGCATACACACACACACATATGGCTTGTTTATTCTTTATTCTTTCCTCAAAGGCCATAGAAAATTGAATAACATTGTCATCTTCTTTATTATTTTAATAACTCCTTGTCTGAGAGAGGAAGCTGGAGGTTGACTTAGATGGCCTTTGAACAATTGCCAATTTAATCTGATCCTCACTGAGCTTGTTAACAATTATATAAAACCTGCTGAGATGTCAGCAATGTTCTAGAAACTTTTTTCTAGTCTTTTGTTAGATAATTTCATAACTGTTACTATTTTTTGAGTTATTCCTTGTCTTTGAAACAAACATTATTTTAAGCAGTGTTTCCCAAACTTCAGTTATTTATGAATTACTTTTGTGATTTTTGCAAAATCTTAGAAATCACTATATTTTTAGTATTTTTTCTTAAGATCACTTAGTTTTTACTTAAATACTATATTTAAGAGATCTTTATTCTATCACTAAAATGTAAAAGCTATATCTCTTTCTATACATAGCTTACTGTAACAACACATTCAATAGAAGCAAACAAAAATCATTAAATTCTAGCTAGGTAACCCTGCCTACTAACATTTGGGAGCTTGCTTAATAATAAAAATTGGATATTTTATTACTAAGAAATAAAGGCTAGCTCATGATAGAGAGATGTTAAATACATTTTAGCCTTAAATTGAGATTACCTTTTTGACAGTGTTAGGTTGAAAGAAAAGGAGTTTAATTTCTTACTATCTGAATTAACATTATTTTTAATATATCCTGTTATCAAATGCCATGTTACCTAAATCCATTAATATAGTTTCTGTTCCCCAAATTTGGCAAATACCTTCCTAGGAAAATATATTGAGATATGTTGTATAGTGTTTTAAACAATGTACTTATACACATATGTGTGTGAGATGGGAGTGTACTATAGATATGTAAGATACTAGAAGTTTATAGCTTAGATATGTGTCCTTCAGAGCCAGACCAACACCAACATATGATAAAGTTTTTTGGATACTATAATTTGTGTAAATATTTCCTCTAACTTTCTGACTTAACTTACTGGTCTTCATTTAAATAGTTATATAGCCCCATATCAGGAAAAATTAAGATTTCCTCATTTTCAATAGGGAGAAAAAAATTAAAGTTATCTGATTTGTTTAATCAATTTCTGTTTGGGGGGGTCTCTCCTTTCACCCACCCCTGCCTCCATCTGCCCAGACACTAATATGTTGTATACTCAAGAGCAAAAATGAGTTTTTATGGCATCAGATAAAAATGTCAGCTCAGCTTTCAAACAGCCTGTGACTTTCCCATGTGATTTAAAATACAGGCTCTGCCTGCTGCGGACGCCTTACACTTGCCGTGTTGTTGTTGTCGTTTTGTTTTCCTGAAATTATCTTCCCCTGGGACTCCCCTTGGCCAGTTCTTTCTCTTCCTTCAGTATCAGGTTAAATGCCTTTCAGCCTGTCCCCGGATGTTTTATAAGTGCATCGTCCCTTCATGTAGTTTTCTCCACCTGTTTCTTATGTTGAGTGTCTTGGATAAATATGTATTTGTCTCTTGTTAACTCTCTACTTCCCTACTAGCCTCCAAGCTCTGCAAGGGCGGGTTATGGATTCAGTTACCACAGCCTACACTGTCCCAATACCTTTGGTACAGAGAATCACTCAATATATATCGACTGAAGTGATCTTCAAAGAATTGTTTGATTTGTTTGGAAGGCTGCTTTGATAATAATCTCACTTTTAAATAATTTCTTTGTTAAGAAAGCCACCACATGTGCTCTGCTCAGCGTTGAGAAGGAGTAAACAGTTGAATAAACAGCTTTCCCTCCCTGGTAACAGTGCTTAAAGCCAATTACAGTGACTGAGCATAAGGGGCAGCATAAGCCTCAAAGATACACGGTTGTGCAGCATCAAACACAAGGCAGCGATGCTGTTCTAAATCTTCTCCTAATGACCTCCTTACAATTATGAATCCCTAACAAGAAACGCAACTGCTTTCTTTGTTTGAAAATCTGCTTAACTATGCTTAATTCTTTTGCTTTGGCTCATCTCCAGCTCTGAAACTTTCTTTGCCTAACTAGAATTGCATTTGGACTTTGAGAGGAAGCAGTTATTGTTATACATTTGTAGGTGTACCAGCTGCTTGTAGAAATTTGACTTCATTATATATGTAAGTTCACAAAAAAGAAAACTTTGAATCCTTGGCTTTAGCTCAAAGACCCGAGCCTAAATTTTACTACTGATTTATTGTGAAAAACGTGGTCACAAGTTTTGGGCAATTGGTCAAATAGTTGAAGTGTCTGTTATTTCATTAATAAAGTAAATAAATTTATTCATTCCCACCAATTTCCACAGGGGTCTTACTTAATTCTGAATGGCATCTGCAAATACCCCAAATAAATATTCTTGTAGGATACAAGTGCACACATTTTTTCACATTTTGTGTTTACAGTTGTGCTAGGTACTGCCTGTTGGCCACCAACAATTTGTTCATTCGGCTGCAGTGTGGAGTTGTCACAGGACAGTGGCTGCCCCTTAGAGGACTTCACTTCTCAGGCCCCCCTCTCATGCCTCTCTGACCAATGGCATGTGTAAACCTCTAGGTTGAGATAAGTAAGCATGGGATATGTGTCCGCAATATTCTCTTTCCTAGGGACTGCTGGCTCGATTGCATTAATGTGTCTGTGGAATCTGGGGGTCCCTGAATTACACACTGTAGGTAGGCTGCACCAGAGAGCCACCTACCAAGAGTATCAGCTTTGAAAAACATGGGAGTATGAAAGAAACTTTAGTTTGTTACACCACCTAGAGCTCAACACTTGTCTATTACCATATTTACCCTGATAAACACAATACAAATTTATCATGTGTATTCAAAAATGTATATATGTTTACATTCAATTAAAAATTATTTATTCATTTTTAGAGAGAGGGGGAGGGAGAGAGAAAGGGAAGAGAAACATCAGTTGGTTCCCTTTAGCACGCTCCCAACTGCGGACTTGGCCGCAATGCAGGCATGTGCCCTGACTGGGAATCAAACTGGTGACCCTTCAGTTCCCAAGCCAGTGCTATATCCACTGAGCCACACCGGCCAGGGTTATACATAAATTTTTACAAAGCTAATTTTGTGCTCATTTTACACACGAGGAACCTGAGGAAAAAGAGGCCTTGGAAAGGGTTAAGCAAACTCATATATATTGAGTTTGCTCAATATATTCTGAACTAATACAGATATATTAGTTCACAGTGAAACTAACTCCAATTCTTTATCCACCATAGTAGAAGTGAAAAAAATTATGACTGTCAAACCAAATGAGGCCCACTGCCCACTGTTTTATAAATAAAGTTGTATTAGAACACAGTCACACCTATTTATTTACATATTGCTTAAGGGCTGCTTTCTTGCTATAATAGAAGAGTTGAGTAGTTACCACAGAGGGCATATGACCTGTAAACCTTAAAATATTTATTATCTTGCTCTTTACAGAAATAGTCGGTTGAGCATTGTGCTATGTTCCCATCAACTCCTCAGTTTAACTCTGAATGTGAGACATGATAAAAGATGGGCTGTAAATTTTATGTACCTCCTATGTTAGTGGAAACATAGAGAAATACCTTAACTTTGCTTCACGTTTCTACTTTTTGAGTTCTTTCTCTTTTTCTGTATTTATTTGACATACTCACCTCTCTTGCCCATTATTGGGAAGTAAGTAGGTCCAATTTCTCCTTGCTAATGACATGATCTAAGATAAACTTGAAGGAGGCAGGATTTCAGGGTGAAGTTGTGAAAAAATAAGAGGTGCTTTTCCATTTCTGCTCCATCCCTAACCCAATGCTGAGCTTGGATGGATGTTTCCTCACACTCTGCCTCAGAATATCTGATCAAGTGCCTCAGAAAACAAGTGACCTGTTAGTTCTAGAAGACCCAGAAAAAAAAAAAAACACATAGTTTTTTTTGTCTACAAAGGTTTTATTGTTCCCTATAGAAGTATTTCTCAGCATTTTTACACATTGTCATTCAAGGCATGTGACACCTGTTTCATTGATAAAGTGGATTGTTAACACTTTTCAATTCCCAGTTTACATTGTATATATGTAATCCCATCACTTTTTCCCACTTTACAAAAGCACATCAAAATGCAACGAAGAGGGCCTTTACCATAAGCCTAAGCTTAAATTCATCATAATTTATTTTTCAAAATTTTATAAAAACATCAATAATTAAACTGTCATTAATCTGAAATATTTGCTTCATTACTCATAGCTGATTCTAACAAACAAGTTACCTGTAACACCATGATAAGACAACTGAGTCCACATGAAAAGGAAAAACCCGAGAGGCTCACAATAGAAAATTCTTCTTGTTTCTACGTTATAAGTTGCAGTAAAAGTTGATTTAAGACGACAAAACTCAATGAAGATAAAACACCTTGGAAAGTCCTTTTGAGGTTATTTTAGGAGAAGTCAAATGGTAGGAAATGTGCAAAATTGTGCTATTCTAAGTAGACTTGAGAGGAAAAAAATTCATAATTCAAAGGTAATATTACCATTACCTTTAAGAAATTTTACGGTCTAATCCATTTTGGGGACTGACAGAAAACCCCCAAAAAGATGTGTGGAAAATGGCCACTGAACTGTTTCCAAGACACCATAACACCAATGGGCCTCAGTTCTTAGCAATTGTCCCTTCCAATTTTTCTTCCTCAGCTCCTACTCTCGTTAATTCCTGCATGAACTGGAAACTGATATACACTCTATTCCAACTGCCAGGCAGGTAGGGATGAAGTTGTAAGGAAAACTTCCTATTCTATTACAATAAACATAAGGTGTGTTCTGGACATTCCTAAAAATATATCATTATATATATATATATATATATATGAGAATTGCTATATATATTTCCTACAATTTGTTTTATAATTATAGTATATTATGGGTTAAATTTATTTATCTAGTTGACCTGAGAATATATTACTCTGGAAATCATTGTTAGTCTGACAAAATGCATTCCAACAGCCACCTACAAAATGTGTTTAGAATACCACTCAGTGGAATATTAGAGAAGCCTGTACATTTGGCTTTAATAATGAAAAGTCTGCTTTACAGAGTGGTTAACACTGGATGGGTCAGTTTTGCATGCCATCCAAGTTGTGTTTACTTAGTGACATAATGACAACTAAGATAACAAAAACCTTTTATAGGTAGTTTCATCTGTAAATTCAGCTCTATGGTATAAACTATGGCATAAATTATGGCATAAGCAAGGAAGACATTGTCTTATTCATTTTAATATGAATAAGAAAATGTAGAACCACATGTACATCAAGACACAAGCTCAAAATTATGAAGCTAGATGCCTCTGCAATACCTTTTTCCTGCTTTATTTTCTTTCTTTCTTTTTTATTTTCTGCTTTATTTTGAAAAAGTCTTTCTTAGGTCCATCAGGGAAAGCTAAAATTATATGCTATGTACAATATAATATCAACATTAAATCATTCTTAAGTTTCTTTTATTTTGAGAACTAGTTTTAAATGTTGGTCATTTGAAGACTTTTGCAATTTTTAAAGTAAGTCACTCTGAGCTTACATCATTTGATCAACTTATGCTTAAAATGTTAACAGTTTTTTCAGATAGTAGAAAGTAAGTAAATTATATGAAATTGTTTTTAAAATCCATATGTAAATAGTGACAAAAGAAGACAGTTTTGGAGATCTTTATAATGTGATGTGATGACAGTAAAATAATATTGTTTTTTTTTGTTTTTATTTCTGGCTTCAGCTAGTCTGTATCATTTTTGTAAGTATTAAATTCATCATTTTTTAATATAAAAAGTTAAACTCTGGATAAATAATGTTGTTCTTTCCTTTAATGCATTATTACATTTTCCTCAATAATACAGTTTGGTGGAATACAAGGTAAAGAAAGTCAAAGAACTTTTAGGATTAATACAAAGGTTCTCTATTTCTTTTAGATAGTCTTGGTTTTACTGTCTTTTAAGGAGTCTTCTCTCTTTTTTTTTTTAATTTGTTAATGTATCCTTCCTGTTTCACAGGAATGAATGTTTCTTCAGTTTGTCAAGGGAGATTTCATGATATTTACCTCTTTCTGAGCAAGGATGTAACGTGAAATCTTATTATAACTTAACATTTCATCAAGCCCCTTTTCTGATCGTAGAAAATTTAATTTTGCTGATTGAGGGTAACATAGTAATTTCTAGAATAAAACTTAGCCTTTAATATAAATACTTGGTCAGATTTATTTCTTCTTAGTTGGGGAAGAATGTTTATCCTGTGGTTACTTCTCTATTGCAGGGGCAGATGATTAATTTATGGTCAGTTGTTCTTTTCTTTCCTGCCTTGTCCTCTCCTCCCCACCCCCGCCAACGTGAGACAGTTTAACATGAGGCTAATGAAATTTAAGTATCCTGGCTTCTCAGTAATTAGGGCCCATCAAGGTTCGAGAAGAGTCCTAGTAATATACTGAATGGTCACCTCTTTTCATAAAAATTTAGAAAAATGAGATAGTTTAGTTGCAATCATGTAAGGACCACTGCTTCCTTGCATGCTGACTTTTTCTCCATCATATTATACCAGTGTCTGGAGTGGCCACTGGCATTTTACAATCAGTTAAGGGGGAATTGAATTGGGATGCATTTAGTTTGGGTATAGTTGAATTCGCCTATGTGCTTGCTAAAATTTGGGATACTAAGTTATTTCTAGCCATCCTGGTATAGAAATTGCTTTCGGTAGAATGACAGCTACCCACTTATTGTGACAATGAGGTGTAGAGCTTAGTGGTTGTATCAGGGCATGAGCGTGTGTGGCAACATCAGAAATATATAGGAAATAGAAGAGGGAAAAATGTGAGCAATTTAATTATGCTGTGTCTTGATAGAATTTTCTTTGAATTTATCCTTCTTATTTATTTGGCATTTATCATCAATATGGAAATGTTTAACTTATTATTTCTTTTTTAAAAAGATTTTATTTATTTATTTTCAGAGAGAGGAAGGGAGGGAGAAAGAAAGGGGGAGAAATATCAGATACATCGATAGATTGCCTCTCGCATGGCCCTGTCTAGGGACCTGGCCCAAAACCCAGGCATGTGCCCTGATGGGGAACTGAATCAGAGACCCTTCAGTTCACAGGCTGGCACTAATCTACTGAACCACACCAGCAAAGTCTAATATATTATTTTTTCAAACATATTTTCTGGTGCATCCTCTTTATCTATGGCATGTATGTTAGATCACTTGATTTGATTCCACAGGATACTAAGGCTATCTAATTTTTTAAGACTTTTTTCCTTTTCTTTGTACTGGAGTTTGAATAATTTTATTATCCTACCATCAAAGTAACTGATATTTGTTTTTGCATTGCCCAATATGCTGTTGTATCAGTTCAGCAAATTTTTTATTTGAGATGTTTTATTTTCAGTCTTAATTTCTTTTGTTTCTCTTTTATAATCTGTTTCTCTCATAATTATGTCTGCTTTCCTTTTAATCCTTGACCATATTTCTGATAACTGATTTTAAAGTCATTACCTGATGATTGTATCATTTTTGTCATTTCTGGGTCTGTTTCTATTTATTTATTTATTTATTTAAGATAAGATTTGAAAACTGTATTTAATGAAAAGTTAAATATTTTATAACTATAAAAACGCAAAGTACAGGGGCCAGTCAGCTCTAGGATTTTGTAACATTTATATTTTCAGTTGTCTGCATCTATATTACAGACCCATTTCCTTTGCAAAATGATTCTAACATTTTCCAGAATCAGTCTGTCCAGTTAAAATTTTCCAATGAAGATGTTTAGGAGTTAAGTCTCCTAAAGAAACCAAAATGCCATTTTATGGGTAGTGGCTTGTCATTGCTTAGAGTTATCGTTATTATCCAGTCAGCTATTTACTAAATTGCATTATTTATGATTTTATAAAAGTTTCCTGCTATTTCAAATGGTTCTCAGTTACCTATATCAATACATCAATAAATCATGTCTGTAATTCAGAAATTCTGGCAGGTGTTTATTAATGGCAAGCCATTTGCCAAAGAGCCAAAAATTCTGAAATTCAAATAGTCTTGGAAGACTCATTTTCCTAAATCTTTGAGAGATTTACTATATTGTTTTCTAACGTTTCTCCCAGGTCTACATTTCTGTGATTAGATACATATGCACATACACTCATACACAGGTATGTCTTCATAAATAGCCAAATTTGGTTTAATAATAGTTCTTAAATTTCCATCTCAATAGCCAACATATGAACAATCATCTCTTCTAAAATATTTTAATGACTTTTAATAAATTCAATGTTAGTAGCACCGTCCATACTGAATGTATTTGATATTCAAATAAAAGATCTTCTTTTATTGAAATAAAGTGATGATTTAGAGACAGATGATAGACATGGATAGATAAACAATAAGATAAGTGGATTAAATCTTAATGGGTAAGAGCTTGGCCTCTGGAAGCAGAGACCTGAACTTGAATCTCTTTCTGTTACTTGCTAAACATGTAATGTTGGACATATAATTTGTTGTTCCTATCTATTGATTTACTTTTTCTACTGGTTTTGGATCACATGTTTATTTTTTGTATTAAATACTGGATGTTATGAATATTAGGTTATTGGGTGTTCAGACATTTTTTAAAATATTTTATTTATTTTTAGATAGAGGGGAAGGGTAGGAGAAAGAGAGGGAGAGAAACATCAATGTGTGGTTGCCTCTCACAAGTCCCCTACTAGGGACCTGGCCTGCAACCCAGGCATGTGCCCTGACTGGGAATCGATCCAGCAACCCTTTGGTTCACAGGCCAGCACTCAATCCACTGAGCCACAGCTGCTAGGACAGACATTTTTTAAAAAATTGAAAAGATTTAGAAAGATTGAAATATTTATAAGTGGAACAGTGAAATGAAGAACTTTATATTATAAAAAGTTTACTCTGGTGTAGATGTGACATGGGAAGCAGGGAGAAGAGAGAAAAGTTAATGTGATAGTTCCATTGAGAGTTCTGATTTTTCATAAAGGCAGAAGCAGTGGGGGTGGACAGAAAGGACAGAAATGAGATATTAAGAGATAGAATGATATTTCTATTTACTTTTCCATCTCCTGTTCTCCAACCCATTTGAACTTATTGGTATCTCCCAGGCACAGCATAGGTATTCTCACCTCTGTACTTTGGCAATTATTCTTTCTCTCAGCCTGGCATCTTATTCATGCTTTGAGGTCAGATGCCAGATCTTCTCAAATAGAGAGATGCCAGTTCTCTCCAACCTGCCCACTTTTCTAAATGGTATTTTGCTAGCACCAAACATATGGTAATCTCTCAGTGTAGAGTGTTGGTGGTAATAGGTGATCTTAGACATTATATCTTGCATAATTTTCTAAGAGTCTAATAATTTGGCTTTTTCCTTCTTTTCTTCTCTTGGTTGGGAGTGGGGAGGAGAATGTGACCTTAAGCATGTATTTTTCTTAAGAAAGAAGAGCACTGCCTAGAGGAGGCCCAGCACCATCCCCCGATTCTAACAGATTCCAGTCACTTCTGCTCCTGTCCTTGGTTCCATTCATGAGTCTGGAAGCAGAACAAGTTCAGGTGTGGTTGTTGGAGGAAGTCAAACAATTCAGGTATGATTATGGATAGGAGACAAAGTACTCATGTAGTTTTTGGTCTCCACATAGAGCTAGAGAGTTAGAACTCGAACACAGAAAGAACCAGCTTCAAGTCCTTGCTTTTTCACCTACTAACAGTTTTACTATGGGAAAAATATTAACTTTACTGGTCTCAGTTTTGTCATCTGTAAAATGATGATAGCATCCTCCAACTTACTATTTTTTTTGGAACTGCTAAATAGGAATATATATCTAAATACCTAGATTCATGCCATGCTTAGTAGAAATTCATCAAAAGTTAATTTTCTTCTCCCTTGTTTTTCTGCTTTTTACCTTTAGCATCCTTCTTAATCAGCATGGGATTCAAGCAAAAAGGTCATCCTGTTAGATTTTAAATATTAAATTGTATTTTGTAGATTGCTTGGTATATTCCTAAACCCTGTCCTAATTGATCTTCTTACCAAAATAAAGAGGTTAGCTGAGAAGGTAGAGATAGTATTAATTAAAATAAACACTATATACACTTATGCACATGCACACATATGCTGGTTTAGACACATTAGTATACTCTGAATATTATCCAATTTTTTTGGATAAAGAAAATAGACTTTCTAAGATTCAAGTTATTTATCAAAAGTTATACATTTATTCTCTTTGATACCATTTTCTCTCTTTTTTTGCCTGCCTAACTAACTCCTATTTGTCCTTCAAACTCAATCACATGTCAGTTTCTTCTCCTTTCCTGTCACCTTCACCTCTGCCAGTCTGGTTCATGACCCTCTTCTGTGTCCCCATGGCTTCCTAGAAATCTCTTTCATAGTTCTTATAGCACTTATAATTACCTGTGTATATTTGTCTGGCACCACGCTATATACTCCTTGAGGATAAAGAACACTTATTCATGGTGATATTGCACATTGTTTTTATGTAATATATTAGAAATTACCTATTGAATAAAAGAGCAAAAGTTAATAGTGACTAGGCAATTGAGAAGATTTTTCAAGAATATAGGTGAGAAAATGTAGGGAATACATAACTTATTTTGCAAGAACCAGGGTACACTGTTTTTGTTTGTGGAGTAAGAGGGATAAAGAAAAAGACTCTTGTTTTATTATTGAGTTGGGGGACTCAATAATAATCACTTCCTAGGTTTGTCTGATTGTTTATTTGTTTATTTGTTTGCTTAGTTTCTGATTGCTTGATTGTATCAGTAGGCTGGTATAATCACTACATACAGAATACATCGTGCTGAAAGAAACATTGTGAGCCTTGGAGAAGAATAGATGTCACAAAAAGACAGAGGGAAAATAATGTTTTTTTAAAAAAATATATATCTAATTCTTTATTAAAGGACACTAACAATTACTATTAGAGTGATAATGATTTAAACGTAGTAGCTAATTAAGACATGGTTATGATATCTATTGAAATTCTCAACCTTACATTTTAAAAAGAGCTTCAAGTAATTATCCAGAAGTTATAGGAATACAGGGAGACTGTACTTGTGGGATAATGACTGGTTGGAGTTTTTTGTTTTGTTTTGTTTTATTTGTTTGTTTGTTTTGAAGTTGAAAGGTAGAGATTTTAAATTTTAAATCAAGTTTTGATTTACAAAACTTTTGGAAATTTTGTTAAACCTATGTCTATCTCCCCAAGAAAAAAACATAGAATTAATTTTTCATTCTATTTGTGCATCCTCATTTGACAGGTAAGGAGTCATGCTCAGAAGTAATATATCTTGCACCACATGGTCTCAGTAGCAGACTCTAGCTTACCCAGAACCCTGAAGTATATGCTGATACTGTAATGGGCTACAGGGTGAAGGGTGCCCCTGGGAATATAGGAGAAAGCCCCCATAGCCTGGTTTGGGGGATGGTGGAGAACAGATGATAGGATTAAGATACTTTGCTTATCTATGACAAGCCGGTAAGTAGATAATAGCTGTTAATAGCTGTGTTACAACCACAGGGCAAAGTGGGCATGACTTTCAGGATATATCCTGACTTGGGATGCAGCTAGGAGGGTGGTCCCCCGGCATCACTGGGTCACTCTTACCCTGACTGGGGATGACAGCTGAGAGAATGTAAACTATACAGAAAACTGGCAAATGTAGCCCATAGTAGGAGGAGTTGGCGATGAGGTCACACAGAGGGCTCCGGGGCAGGATTTAAACTAAGGGCAGGCAGTCATTCAAGGAAGAGTGAGGAGGGAGAGCCATGTGACCAGTAGTGAGATAGGAGCCATGTGAGAAAGAGTGAACAGAAACAGGCATGATGCAGCAGGTAGTAAGTTAGGAGCCGTGCAGGCTGTAGGAGCTGGTCTGCCATGGTCTAGCAAGAAAGCAGGCATGCTGCTTTGATAGTGCCTGCTCCAACTCCAAAGCCACCAAGGTCTGTCTTGCAAGATACTGACCTACTGCTCTGCAAACCCGGAATCTATCCGGGCACTTGGGACTTGTGCCTTTCCTAGACTTCACCATGATCCAGTGTAACACAGCAAATGCTTTTTTGGACTATAACGCATAGGCTGATAACCATGTACCCCAGATCCTGAAGGAGGGAGCTGTCACATGAGGATGGTGACTTTGGTACCTTCCAGAGAGAATGGAGAACTGTTTGCACAGCTGGATTAAATTAAGATAAGGAAATGGGGAACTATTGGGCTCTGAGCATAAGTAAGTGCTTTGAGTCCCCCCCCACCCCAAATCCCCAAGGTTGGAACATTGTAAATAAAAACGTGCTTCTTCCAATACTGATTGTTGAGTAATATCAAGGTGCCACTTGAATGGGCCCCAGTGTGCTTGGTCACAAAACTGTATGTTAGCTAAAGGGATAGGCAACTGATAGATAGTTGTATAGGATAAACAGAGAAAGATAGAACAAAATGAGAACATTTTATAAAAATTGTTTTGCTGTACACATGAATAGCAAGAAGAAATGGTATGGGGAATATGTGTCTCTGATAAGCATGTTTTAACATTAGCCTGAAGGACAAAGGCCTGAAGAGCTGAAAGTCTAAACAGGCCCTCACAGCAATATATAATGTAGAATACAGAAGAGTAACATCTTCATACAATAAGTTGTTAGAAATGGTAAGTTTAAGGGTATAGTTGTGCTTGTCTGTGGCTCCTGAATTTGAAGATTATCATGTATAGATTGACCCCTGCCCTATGTTAGATATTAAAAACAAACCCGAACCAAAAAACTTGGGTATTTAAATTGACTTAACTATCTTAGAAATTTAGAATAATAACTGGTAACAACAGCAGTAGTAAAGCAAAAATAGCCTCAATGTCCCAGTGAAAGAAAAGTATACTTCATTTTCTCAAATTATTAAAAATACAAAATTCCAGTTACTTTTGAGTTTGAAAAATTCCACTTTCCAGACCTAAGAAAAATGGATACCATTACATTGAATCCATATGACAGTCTGAAGTCATCTGTGTCCATGGAAAGTGCTCTCTTGTCATTAAAACTTGTGCTGGTTAGGATTTGCTGTATTTTATCTGCCATGCTGAAATCTGCTCACATTATAGTATTATGGACTGAACAGTGAATTCCGTAGTTTTTTTTTCCAGTAGCTTCTGTATTGTACTTGACTTAAGTGCAGTATACAGTGTCTTGTTTTTCCTAACAAAGATGATCCTTATTAGGCCCCATTCCTGAAAATTGATAGATGGTGGCAGATTCTTAGACTCTATTCTTACACCACTGAATTCCATCTTTGGTGGTGGTCTGAAGTTAGTCTTCCCAACTCTCATTAGATGGTCCCCATGTGCTAACAGCTGTGTATTAATTGAGAGTCTGCAGTATAACTTATCTCCAGGTTTTGCAACCAGTCGGAGAGAGAATTCTCTTTGAAACAGCATATCTGAAAAAAAAAAGTCAGTGCAGCAACAGCTTCAGGACAAAAGAAGAGGTCCGATAAAGCAAATTTGCCACACCCATCTCAAAGAATGGCAAATCTGCTTTCAACGTATCAGGTACCATTACTTGAAGTTTGCTGGGCAAGCGGTGTGCCCTGAACTCTTTTGTGAAGTTCAGCTACTAGCCTTGGGTCAAGTTCACAAGCAATTACATTTTTTGCCTTTTTTAGCAACTTACTTAACAGTCATTACCAGTTCCAGTTCTGACTTCCAGCACCATGTCAGTTGGCCTTCAGGCAGCCTTATCGATAATGCTGTTCACAATGAGAGGATTTTTCAAAATGTGCTGCCCAACCCCTATGTTGAACAGGAGTCCTCCAGCACTCTTCAGCTCACAGCGCTGCTGTTGCCTATGGCGGCCGCTCCCAGCTGACTTGATCTTCGGTATCTCTGCAGGCAGCTGGCCCACAATCCCGGAAAGTCCAAAATTATGTTTGAAAGAGGGAAGTGTCAAACTCATTCCTCTGCTCTGCTGAGGGTGTGAATCATAATGATAGGAAGATTGGCTTATTCTTCCAGTCTAGCACCAGATGGGGAGCTTTCTTGCTCCTCCCCAGGAAACTGCTTCAGAGAGAATAAGAAGGAAGGAGCTTTTTTGTAAGTGCTAACAAACCAAGTTCAACTGAGTAAATTTGAAGATCTAATTGGCTTTATTAAGTGATTCATGAATGGAGTGGCATCCTACCTAGCAACTAGAAGGGCGCTCTCAGGGGTCGTACAAAATGGAAAGTTTTTATAGGAAGAAGAGTGGGACAAAGGAGCTACTAATAAAGGAAAAAAGATTATTTTTAGACAAGGACATCTTCCTTTGGGGGAAAAGGAACTGCAAGGATTTTTATCATAAAGATTGCCTCTTGTTTGTGGTGGAGGGAGGATGGAGAGGGCCCACGTGGCAGATTACCTCACTGGTACTGACCAGGAAATTCTAGACTTGTGGATAAGTTCATGTTTCTAGGAGAGGCTGAAAAAGCAGTTAGGTCCAGTATTAACCCTAAATTTAATGCCCGGGGCTTTAGCACCAGTAATGTCATTTTGGGCCTGTGGTTTGCTCTTTAACAGTAGAGATATGGACAACTTTGATAACCTAATCTAAATCTTTAAATGAGAAGAAGGGGGAAAAGTAGAGCAAGTTTAAATTCAAAGCCAAAGAGACTCTTTATTGTCTTGATTCTCCATAGGCCATTCTACAGAGAGAGCTGTGTGCTCCATGGAGGGGTTTCTTGCCTAAATAATTGAGTCCCTACCCTTGTGGCAGGGCTCTGTTGGCAAGCATCACTGCAGACTGCATTTGCATCCCTCCAGGCTCAGCACCCACCCTTGAGACAGCTTTGAGTTCACCCACACTTTATAATAAATAGAACATTTGCACACAGATTTCACTTTGCTCCAGTGTCTTAATGATCTCCCCCCAGTGCATCTCATAGACTTAAACATAATAGAAACCAATTTTGACTCTAATTCAGTGCTCTCTGTAGGAGAGGATGACTGAAGTTTAATTACAATTCTTTTATACCAAATGTGTGTGCATTCTCTAGCACTTGATGCAATTCTTCCAAAACTTTCATCTCAAAATAAGCCCACCAGTAGAATAGTCACATGTAGCCTAATTAATTATAATGGAATGTGATGGTTTGGGGCTGTATTCCAAACAGAACACCATGGTATCTAAAAAACAAGCTTCTAAAAAACTAATAAGCCAAGTGCCTTTGTGATATTTCAAATGTTGCTTTATTTTGTTTTTCCCACTTATGTAAATATATTGAAGGGGCAGTAATAAAAATGTTGGTTATGTAGTCTTTTTTCATCTAGGCAGGCCATTTCATTGCCCCTAATCTCTTTTCTCTCCTATGCACAGCTATGGAGAAAACTCATCGTTCTTCTGAGATCCAAAAGTTCAAAATAACATATTCCAAAACATGTGGATTTAAAGCATGTCCACCATCACTTTAAAATAATGTCTGTGATATAATTTGTTTTTGGAAGAGAACATATGATAAACCGTATATTGAAGACAATCCCCAGGTTTTACTTTTTGTGTATGTCCCCTAAACCACAGACCTGAATGAGAGATGCTAAGTTGTATTTCATAAATTAAGTTGATATTTTGTAAATGAAATTGTTAAAAAAAATTCAACTAAGCAAATTTGAAGATCTGATAGGCTTTATTAAGCCATTTATGAATGGGCAGCATCCCATCTAGCAACTAGAACGGCACTCTAGCGAAATGAAAGGTTTTTACAGGAAGAGAGGTGGGACAAAGGAGCTGTTAACAAACGTAAAGGAAAGATTATTTTTAGATCGGAATATCTACTTTTGTAGGAATATATATTTTGCAGGAAACTGCAAGGATTTTTATCATGCAAATTACCTCTTCTTTCTATGGGGACCCACATGACAGATTACTTCATTGGTGTTGACAAGAAAATTCCAAACTGGCTGATTAAGATTGTGTTTCGGGGAGAGGTTGAAACAGCAATTAGGTCAGGTATTAAATCTTGGTTTGGTTTCCTGGGCTTTAGCACAAGTGATGACATTTTGGGCCTGTGGATTTCTTTTTAACATTATTTATGCTTCATATGGAGCATGTGGAATGCAATATTTTGGGGTTGTATTCCCCCAAGCTACACAGCACAGGGAAGTTTAACAGAGAAGGCAGAGGAGGTAATGGTAGGAACGGACACTCAGAAATGTTCCTGGACAACTTCTGTAGGTGTTCCGAGTATGGAAATATCTCTGATGGAAGTCTTATGAAATTGACAAAATTCTGTTTACTGGAACTGGTCTGATACAGTAAAAATACAAACAGACAATAGTGTTTTGATTACCCACTTGCAGCTGAAGCTGAGATCCCAAACAATGTGCTCGAGTGACAATAGGTAATCAACAAACTGCCTCTGAGGAAGATGGGTCTGGTTAACCAAAAAGCCTTTATTTTGATGAATGAAGGTGTGAGAATTTTTCACCAAAGCTCAATTTTTTCAGGAAGAGAGAGGAGAGACTAAACACTCAGAAGACACTCTTTATTCCTCCATCCTTTTCTGTCATTGTGCTGTCTTATTTCTAAACAATTGTTGAATGAATTATTGAGGAATCCCAGTCTGATGGGGTACCATAGTATGCCCCTGCTTAGTGGCTCAGGTGAGTCAGTGTGCCCAGCCCAGTGTGTAAAACCGTGTAGACTGATTAAGGCCTTTGGTTCTCATTATAGAGGTGGACAGAGACACAAATTCTTTTTCCCTTGGTTACATGTGCTCATAGAAAGCAATTTGGAATCAGAAATGCAGTTAAATCTCAATCAAGCATTTAATGCCCTCTTCTTTCCAGGATATGACGAAAAGAAAGAGCAAAGTCCCCAGGTTGATGGTTGCAGCTAAAGACACCATTCCAAAACCACATAGCTAAAGAAGTTCTGTTGGGGTTAGTACATGGGATAAGAATACCAAAATGAAGTTTAATTACACGGGAGTAAGGATTATTTATGCGAATGACTAAATGTTGGAGTGGTTGGTTCATGTCCTCAGAGGTAACTAGATCAAATTATATTTTGTGAATAGGCTCATGTCCTTGTTTTCATAGAGTAAAAAACTAAAATTTGCACTAAGATTGAATTTTTCCCAAGGTTTTTCTTTGTAAATGTGTATGTTTTTATGAGCTTCATGAACTAAAATTATGATAAAAATCTTAATTTTAATAATAATTTTATAGAGAATATATAAAGGATATATATAATATATGTATATATACACACACTCATTTGTTACACAATTGAAAGTGGTATAAACATGAGATTTTTAAAAATGTAATACATTCTAGCACATGTACATTTCTAATTTTAGTCCTAGTTTTATAAGGTACTGTAATTTATTCAATAAAAGGGCCTTAATTAAATTTAATCTTCCAATCACTATATAGGAAAATCATATAATATATTCACATTAAACAGAATTAGTTGATGATATTAATGTTATTATGATAAATTTAGATGTAAATGTGTAGATGCATTCTTTTATAATTACTTTCAGAAATATTTGCACTTAGTTTACAATTTAAATAGTTGTAGTAGTAGTAGTTAACGCAGTAATAAAAATTATATATAAATTGTTTCTCCCTTTACTTAAAGGAATGTTGCTTGAGTAATAACTTTTTGTAAGGATATTGAGAAACACTTTATGTAATTAGTATGTGCTTTGCATTTTCCTGTACTTGTCTCCTTTACCTCGTTCCCACGTGAGAAGAATGAAATGATGAGCATGGACAGTTACAGACTAAAGTAGGTCCCCAAATGCTTCACCCCTTGACCTGTCATTTTCATCGTTAGAGATTTATTCCTTTGGACCTTGAAGATTTAACTATAAGAGAAACTTACCAAAAAATGGAAATATTCTTAGGAGAAATAACATCTTAAAATGTCTTATGCTGATTGAAAGCATAAAGTCAGCCCCATTTGCTACTGTGGCACCACTTGCTGAGCAGGCCTGTGACTTAGTTAAGACTGCCATTTTATTCTTCTGAGCTTGTCCCCAGGACTGGAAATTACTGGAAGCAGGAACAGAACTAACGGATCCCTACAGCCACAGGCAGAAGATAACATTGGAACAAACTACAGCCTAGTGTTACAAGGCCACAACAGCCTAGGGGTCACACAGCAGCAACCCTCCACCCTTTTAAAATCCAATTATAATGCAATAAAAGCTCAAAGCTCCCACCCCTTAATGCTGGTATACCTCTAGACATCATGCTCCTTTCCTTCCTTGGAGAGTGAGTAAACACTTTATTCTCTATGCTTTCTTCTCTTTGTGAATTCTTTCACAGCCTGTGTCACCAACCACCCTAGTATCCATGTTCGCTTAGCAATTAGTTGACTATAAGGTGAGAGAAGAAATGAGACCCAGGATAGACTTTAGGGGAAAAGGGGAGAACAATAGTTGGGAGGAAAGGAGTTTGGGGGAACCCAAGAACAAAATATCACACCCCAGTTTTGTTTAAGGCCAACCATCTTGTTTTAATAGTTTTAGGTTTTTCTTTTTTTTTTAAATATATTTTATTGATTATGCTGTTACAGTTGTCCCATTTTCCCCCCTTCATTCCCCTCCACCCTGCCCACCCCCTCCCACCCACATTCCCCCCTTTAGTTCATGCCCATGTGTCATACGTTCTTTAGCTTCTACTTTTCCCGCACTATTCTTGCCCTCCCCCTGTCTATTTTGTACCCACCATCTGTGCTACGTGTTCTCTGTACCTTGTCCCCCACTCTCCTCCTCCCTCTCCCCTATTGCTAACTCTCCATGTGATCTCCATTTCTGTGGTCCTGCTCCTGTTGTAGTGGTTTGCTTAGTTGGCTTTTGTTTTAGGTGTGGTTGTTAATACCTGAGAGTTTGCTGTCTTTTTACTGTCATATTTTTTATCTTCTTTTTCTTAGATAAGTCCCTTTAACATTTCATATAATAAGGGCTTGGTGATGATGAACTCCTTTAACTTGACCTTATCTGAGAAGCACTTTATCTTCCCTTCCATTGTAAATGACAGCTTCGCTGGATAGAGAAATCTTGGATGTAGGTCCTTGCCTTTCATGACTTGGAATACTTCTTTCCAGCCCCTTCTTGCCTGAAAGGTCTCTTTTGAGAAATCAGCTGACAGTCTTATGGGAACTCTTTTGTAGGTGACTCTGCCTTTATCCCTTGCTGCTTCCAGAATTCTCTCCTTCATTTTAATCTTGGCTAATGTAATTCTGATGTGCCTTGGTGTGTTCCTCCTTGGGTCCACCTTCCTTGGGACTCTCTGAGCTTCCTGGACTTCCTGAAAGTCTATTTTCTTTGCCAGATTGGGGAAGTTCTCCTTTATTATTTGTTCAAATAAGTTTTCCACTTGCTCTTCTTCTTCTCCTTCTGGTACCCCTATAATTAGGATGTTGGGATGTTTAAAGATGTCCTGGAGGTTCCTAAGCCTCTCCTCATTTTTTTTGAATTCTTATTTCTTCATTCTTTTCTGTTTGGTTGTTTCTTTCTTCCTTCTGGTCCATTCCATTGATTTGAGTCCCAGTTTTCCTCCCATCTCTATTGGTTCCCTGTGCACTTTTCTTCATTTCACTTATTGTAGCCTGCATTTGTTCATCTAATTTGTGAGCAAAATCAACCAATTCTGTGAGCATCCTGATCACCAGGGCTTTGAATTGTGCATCTGTTAGGTTGGCTATATCTTTGTCACTTAGATAAATTGGCTCTGGGGCTTTGATTTGTTCTCCGGTTTGAGCCATTTTTGTTTTGTTTTGTTTTTTGTTTTTGTTTTTTGTTTTTGTGTTTTTGGTCTAGTCCTGGCTGTTATGTAGTGAGGGGTGGAGCCTTAGGTGTTCCCCAGGGTGGGGCAGCCCAGACGCTGGGTAGTGACGCTGTATGTGGGGGCGGGGTCTGAGAGGAAAAAATGGCGCTTGCTCTGCTCACTCTCGGATTCCAGTCCCTTCTGCTGCTTCCCCTTCACCTGGATTATCTGTGCGCCAATGTGGGAACACCTGGTCAGCCAGCCACCTTGCTCGGCCTCACTGGGTCTGCACAGTTGCCACCCCGTGCCCGGGGCCTGCTAGCCACCGCCTGTGCACCTGGGATATGCCAGCCGCTGCTGCCTGTGTGCCCATCCGCACCTCCGCTTTTTCCTGCCGTGACTCCGCCCCTCTTACCGGTCTGGATGAATGGTTGTTGGACTTCCATACAGTTCAATTTTTTATGAGTTCTGGTTGTTTTCTTGTTTCTAAATCTTTGTTGTCCTTAATTTTGGTTGTGAGAGGAGGCACAGTGTGTCCACCTATGCCTCCATCTTGGCCAGAAGTCTAGGTTTTTCTAATATATGGAAATAGCAAACTATAAAGGACATATACACATAATTGTGTATATGTCCAAAACTTGATATTCTAATTATGATCCATTTGCTATTCAAGTAAATAGTAAAAAGTCAGTTCTAGTATCTATAAAGGGAAATTGATTTTCTAATTATGAAAATTTTAAAATTCTAAAAACATTAATTTCTTGGAAATTTATTTATTTTTTTTGGTAGCCCCAGTTCTTCCTATCTCTCTTTATTTGGCTCAAGATTTCTCCAGTCTGAAATCTCCTTTCCCATAACCCAAGTGTATCCTTCACTATAAAACCCTAGTAGATCTTTACAATTCCAACAAATTGTCCATTCTCTTGCTCTCACACATATGGCCTCTCTGCTTAAGGTTGTACTTTTGAAATTTAGACTTTTATTGTATTTAACTTGTTTTTCTAATCTGATTGTGGGAGGGATTATCTTCTTAGTAATAATTCCTTTGTTTATATAGTACTGTTAAAATGCTGTATGTTTATTATAGAAAATTCAAATTTAGATGAAAGAAAATAACGTTAACTTAACTTGTGAGAATGGAACCTGGGGAAATCAAAACTTCAAAAAGAGGGAACTTTTCTCTTCTATGGATTCCAACAGTAGGGCAAAACTTTGTTGCTTTTTTTTTTCTTTCCCTGTGTCTCTTGCTGCTGGGCCCCAGAGATGGGCACAGGGATGGAGTGTGCTCTAAACTGGAATAACTAAACATCCAGCTTTCAGGACAGAGCACAGAAAAGAGGAGCTCTGGGAGGTACAATAGAGATCATGGAGGGGAAGATACTTGAGAAAGTAACTTCATAAATTTGTTTATGGTCTCCTAGGCTCACCTTTGGAGTCTAAATGGGTTAACATGATCCTAATATGCATACTAGAAACTTTAAGAAATAATCTGTTGGATAGAATATTGCCCTGGTCCAGACTGTGCTCTGGGTGGTATGCACGTAGGGTAAATCTAACTAGCACTAGAATGGCTTTCAAACTAAACTGATATTGAAAATGCAGCCCACAGAAGGGCCTGAGCATTATCTGTTGATTGCCTACCAAAACAAAAATATAAATATTGCCCATATTTAACAAGATTTAAACTAAATAGTCAAAATGTCCAGAAGAGAATAAAAATTATTCGAACTTTAAAGAATCAGGAATATGGTAGCTTACATTGTAAAATAAGAAATTGTTAGGATTTTTTATAGCATTATCCCATGTCAATGAAATATTCCAAGTTACAAGGTATAGTGTGGCATTCATTGAATAATTAGTCTCACCATAGACCATTAAATGTATGCATTTGTATTGAAGGACATTTGAGTAATTGACCTCTGTAGGGAATCTTTAATCCTTTTGGAAAATCTTTTGTTAAGATGTCTCTACTTAGTGATTGATTTTGTAATTTGCATAACACAGATTTGCAAAACAAATTGGTTTCATTTTCAGGTGTGAAAACTCTCTGGGAATTGGTAGCTTTCCCTTGGTGTAGAAAATATCTTGATCACAAACTAACATTTCAAATAACATCTCTGCTTTCACAATTAAAGGACTTTATTTTATAAATCCAATAAGATGTAATTACATCAGAGGTGTTATTGAAAAAAATTAATTTATGTTGCCCAGGGCTATGGAGAATTTCACACTGGTGTATCAATACATGGGACCTTAAATAGAAATATGTAACAATTCTAAAAGAAGGATACCATGAAAACCTTACAGTATGATGATGAGCAATAATTTCATTACATATTTTAAGAAAAGTGGAAAGAAATCATTCCACCTTTGACTTTATCATTAGCCTTTATCTTTAGCCTTTGCAGTTTCTTTTCTAGATACTGCATAGGCCCTTATAGAGTGCATTAAAAATCCTACATTGGTTTTCTACTGATGCTTTAATAAATTACCACAAACTTAGTGGCAACAACTCAAATTTGTTATCTTATGGTTCTGGGGGTTGAACTCCAAAATTTGTCTCACTAGACTAAAACAAAATTGTTAGCAGAGCTCGTTCTTACTAGAGATCCTAGCGGGGAATCCATTATTTGTTTCTTCCAACATCGAGAAACTACTGGCATTCTTTGCCTCATGGTTGCATTGTTCCACCCTCTGATTTGATCACATTGCCTTCTTTCAGTTTGAGCCTCCTGCCTTCCTCTAAAAGAGCCCTGTGACCTTTTGTGACAGCATGGATGGAACTGGTAACTATTATGCAAATGAAATAAGCCAGGCAATGAAAGACAGAACCATATGATTTCACTTATAACTGGCGTCTAAGGAAGAAAATAAACTAAGGAGCAAAATAGAATCAGAGGCACAGAAACAAGGAACAGAATGATAGTTAGAGGAGGCAGGAGGGAGGTTGGAATTGTTTGAAAGAGGGTGAAGGGTTTAGATAAAGAACATTTATGTGTCACCTGTGGGTGTGAACAATGGTGAGGGGATTGACTGTGGGAAGGCCTGAGCTTGGAGGAGGTCAGCAAAAGAGGAAAAAATTGGACAACTGTAAAAGCACGAACAATTAAAAAAGAGAAAGAAAAATATAAAAAATAAAAATAATAAAAATAAAAGAGCTCTGTTATTATATTGAGGATACAAGAAAAATCCAGAATAAATTCCTCATCTCAAAGTATTTAGTTTAATCACATCTGCAAAATCTGTCCTGCCATATAAGGTAACATATTCACAGATTTGGGGATTAGAATGTTGGCATCTTTGGCATTATTTAGCCTACCTCAAATTCTAAGCTATTATTTGTATTTTATTTTACTCCATCCTATTTTAGAATACATTTTATTGATTATGCTATTACAGTTGTCCCAATTTTCCCCTTTTAGCCCCTCCTCCTGACACTCCCATTCCCTCCAGCAATTCACCCCTTAGTTCATGTCCGTGGGTCATGCATATAAGTTCTTTGTTTACTCCATTTTCTATACTGTTCTTAACATTGTTTGTTAAGAACAATGTTATTTTGTACCTACCAATTTGTATTTCTCAATCCCTGCACTTTTTCCTCCATTCTCCACATTCCTCTTCCCAAAGATAAGCCTCCAAATGGTCTCCATATCTATGATACTGTTTCTGTTCTGCTTGTTTGCTTAGTTTTTTAGATTCAGTTGTTGATAGTTGTGAATTTATTGACATTTTAGTGTTCACAGTTTTGATCTTCTTTTTCTTATATAATTCCCTTTAATATATTTAATATATTAATGGCTTGGTGATGATGAACTCCTTTAGTTTTGTCTGAGAAGCACTTTATCTTCCCTTCAATTCTGAATGATAGCTTTGCTGGATAAAGTAATTTGGGTTTGTAGGTTTTTGCTTTCCATCATTTTGAATACTTCTTGCCAGTTCCTTCTAGCCTGCCAAGATTCTTTTGAGAAATCAACTGACAGTCTTATGGGAACTCCTTTTTAGGTAACTATCTGCTTTTCTCTTGATACTCTTAAAATTGTTTCTTTATTGTTAACCTTTGGCATTTTAATTATAGTGTGTCTTGGTGTGGTCCTCTTTGAGTCTATCTTATTTGGGACTCTGTGCTTCCTGGATTGCTTGCATGCCTATTTCCTTCACCAAATTAGGGAAACTTTCTTTCATTATTTTTTTCAGTTAAGTTTTCAATTTCTTGCTCTTCTTTTTCTCCTTCTGGCACCCTTATGATTCACATGTTTGTATGTTTAAAGATGGACCACAGTCTCCTTACTTTATCCTTATTTTTTTAAATTCTTTTTTTTTCTTGCTGTTCTGATTGAATTTTTTTTTCTTCCTTATGTTCCAAATCATTTACTTGATTCTTGGCTTCATCTTGGTTGGTTCTCTGTAGACTTTTCTTTATTTCACTTAATGTGATCTTCATTTCTGCCTGCATCTTTTTTATGCTGTTGAGGTATCCAATGAGTTCCTCGAGCATCCTGATAACCAGTGTTTTGAACTCTGCATCTGATAGGTTGCTTATCTCCATTTTGTTTACCTCTTTTTTTGGAATTTTGTTCTGTTCTTTCATTTGGGTCTTATTTCTTTGTCTCTTCATTTTGGTAGTCTCCTTATTTTTGTTTGTGTGTGTTAAGTAGAGCTGGTTTGACTCCTTGTCTTAATAGCATGGCCTATTAGAGAAAAGTGCACTGGCATGTTGTATGGGGTGGAGCCTTAGGTAATTGCCAGGGCAGAGAAAACTGTGTCACCATTCTGTGGCTCTGTGTGTGAGAGGGCTTGGTGAGGGGACAATACTGTTGCCTGGCCTCTGGAGTCTTGCCCAGGAGGAAGCTGTCTCCTGGCATTCACCCTGATGCCGGTCACTTCAATTTCTCCCTGTGTGCCACTGGTGCCCTTCCAACTATTGCCCAGGCGCTGAGTCTCAGAGAGAGTGAACCTGTGTAAGTCCTAAGTTTTTTGTGGACTCTTTAAGATGAATATCTTGAGAAACCCCTTGTTTCTTCCACCACCCCAACCTCCACTGGTTTTTACAGCCAGAAGTTATGGGGACTTATCTCCCTGGTGCTGGAACCCTGGGCTGGGTGGTCCGGTCTGGGGCTGAGATCTCTCACTCCTGAGATATCCTTTCCAATATTTATCCAACTCATGTGGATGTGGGAATTCTCCTTCTGTGTCTCCGTGCCTCTCCATGTCTCTCTATGCTTCTTTGCATCTCCTCCCCTCCTATCTGTCTGGATGAATTTGGATTCTTTAAATCCACACTTAAAGAATGTGGTTGTTGGACTTCCATACAGTTCAATTTTCTGAAGATTCTGAGTGATATTTGTTTTGTAGTGTAGTTGTAATTTTTTCTGTAGTTGTGTAAGGAGGCGAGGCATGTTTACTTGCACCTCCATCTTGACTGGATGTCAAAGGTAAGAAAAACTCCATCTTCTAGTTTTCAATCCTTCATTTCATCTATTGAATAGTTTTATTGTAAACAATATAAAAATGTTTTTAAATTGTAAGTTAATTAATCAATTACATCAGTTCATCCAGTCATACATAATTAGTATGGCCCAAGAAGTTTTATAGGCTTCTTCCACTTTACTACATTGTCCTCCTTGTAACTACTTTCTACATCCAAGAGTTGGATGAATAGACCTATTTGTAAGTGCAACAATAGTATAAAATACTTATCTTTAATTTTTTGGTATCCATCTCTCCTTTTCTGGAGATTGTATGTTTACACATTTATTTAATTTTAATAAGTCTCCCTGGTTAAAAGATTTTGAATGCATATAAGAAAGTAATAACATTAAAAGATGCCAGAGAGAAAGTATAACAGAGTTTCAAAGCTAAATAAAAAGTAAATAAGAAAAAAATTCAGCTAATATATTGCCCAAAGGACAGAATAGTGGGAGGCTATAGAATAATTACCAGCCTGGTGAGCTAGTCAAGGAAGAATAAATGGCAGAGGCATTATGAGCTACTGTGTCAGGGATGAGTGAAATTCCAGGCTCATGCCATCTGCATGCCCATTAATAAACCTGTTAGACCAACTTTTTTTTTTTTTTTTGCCACCAAACTACAGAGGAAAAGAATAAGTACTTTTGTTTATTCACAGTGGAACATCCTATGACAATGAGTAATGCTTTACAAAGGGATACTCAGGCACAGAGGGAGAAGCACACCTATTTTTTGTCAGAAAAAAATTTACAAAAATAAATAGGTTGGCTGTTTTTACATAATCTTCAGGTACTGAAGGTGTTTGGATTTGTTTTCAGAATTGGTGATGGTGTTGTGAATTCTAAGGGATCTTTCTGGGAAGTATAAAAAGATGTGTCTGTAATTACCAACAAAGTATGAGAAAAAGAATGCTTGGTGAATTAGTGATTCTAGTGAGTCTTACATTTTATCCATTGGCCCAAAAGTAAGCAGTTGGGAGAGAGTTGTGAAAGAGTAACATTTTACTAGTAATCAACAGATGTTGAGATAAGGTCAGAAATAATTAGATTAATACATACAATTATGTATTGTGTACTTGATGTGCAAACACATACTAATTGACACCTTGAATAAAGACTTCAGGTTTTGATTAAATGAGTAATATTTTGGTATTACCCCATGTTTTTCTCATATATATAACTATATATTTTTCATATTTTTCTCATTACATATAGTAATATATTATATATTTTCTCATTATATATAATTTATATATATTTTAATTCACTCAGAAAAACATTTATTGAGTGATTATGTGCCAGGCAGCCTGCCAGAACCCCAAATCAGCTAAATCAAAGACCTGCTTTTCTGGGGCTTATAGTCCACTAGGAAAAGATAGACATATAAATAAATAAATGCTGTTCTGTGTTAAGGGGATGGCTTGAATCTGCATCATAGAATTTCTCTCCTTCAGCACCTCACAATATGAGGAAATATACAGTGCAACTTCAAGAAAATAATAAACAACCAAAGAAAGAAATGAGCTTAAACTAAAACAATAACTCTAAAAATTGGCACCCATGAAAAGAAATAAGATTCTGGAGGGAAATGTGGAGACTTACTAAGGCCCTTAAAAATATAGGTAGACCAGCAAAGTATTGAATTATGTATTTTCACCAATACCCGCAAAGTTGGGGAGAGGCAAATAAGTGAGTGCCTATATATTATTTTATTTTATTTTATTTTATTTTATTTTACTTTATTTTATTTATTATTTATTTCACTGAAGAGTAATAAAACTAGCCTTTCGGGAGAAACAAGTAGAAATGAGAAACTTGGTTGATTTGGATATTTCTTAAAAAAATAAAGACTCCACAACTACACACTCAGTTAGAGAAATACATCAAAAAGTGGATGCTCTCTGATGTGAGCTGGTGGAGTGAGCTGTAATATACTATATGTAACAGACTCTTAAAGAAGATGTATTCCAACAGAGTACATATCTATCCCAGCTGAGCTTTATTCTCCCCTCCTGTGAGGCTACAAAATTGTTGATGGTACAAGAACTCCCCAGCCCTGAAAGCTCTCTAGTTGATAGCAATGTGCAGCTGGAATTGAGAACCATGGGTCCAAGGGAAACCAAACCCAGACAAGGTATTATTTCAACGAATGAGAGAATTCAGGGAAATTCAGTCATTCCTCAATCAAAAGAGCCAAAAGCTGAAGCTTTGGAAAATCTTGCATTTACTCACTAACATACGTTAACTGCTGTGGTGCAGGTTGCAAAATAAATGACCTGTGAGCTACAAAATGTTATTATCACAAAAGACAAAGACTGAGGATCGGTTAAAGATTAAAGGAGAGTAAAATGGCCTAACAACTAAATGCAATTAGTGTTCCTGGATTGATCCTGAGTCAGAAAAAAGACAGTAGTGGGACAATTGCTGACATTTGAATAAAGCCTGCAGATTAGATAATACTATTGCATCCATGTCAATTTCCTGTTTTTGATAATTACAGTGTGTTTATATGAAAGAATATCCTTGGTTTTAGGAAATATGCACTGAAGAATTAAGAGGTCAAGCGGGATTTTCTTTGAACCATTTCAGAAAAAAAAAAAAAAAAACCCAAATACATAAAATGATAAAGGAAGTGTGATAAAAAGTAATATTTGAGGAGAGTAAGTATTAGGTAAATGGGAATTCCTTGTATTGCTTTTGCTATTTTTCTGTAGGCTGGAAATTATATCAAAATAAATTTACTTTTAATAAAAAGTAAATAAAGTAAATAAATATTTACTTTTTTGATTAAAAAATCAAAGTAAATATTAAAACTGTAACAATATGTAATTAATAATATAATTATTAGAAAGGTAGAAGGAAATATAGAAATATAAATGTGTTAAAGTCTTTATATTTCCTAGCAGGAAGTTAATTCATAGTGTCTGAAATTTGATGTATTTTGGTAAAGAAAATCAGTCTGAGTCCAATGTCTTAATGTTTTTTTGTAAACATATTTATTGTAAGCAGAATGCATTTTTAAACAAAAGTGATTTTTTATAAAAAGACCAAAATGAAAAGATTAATGCAAATAAAAATTTTTGAAGTGACAGATTATGGATGATAGGACTATAGATTCTTGTTACTCTTCTTTGTACTTCTCTGTATTTTTAAAAAATTCACCATATTTAAAAGAAACTCATTAATAACAAATATAGTACAATTTTACAGATGCTGCCTTAGAAGTTTATATCGTTTACAGTGGGATAAAGTACTAGGAAGTGGTCAGTTCTAACTGAGTGACCAGGAAATATTTCCAACAAATGGGGTTCCCTTAGCTGAACTCTGCAAGATGAGATGTGATGGGTGGGTAGAGAGGGGAAAGGGTGCAGGGGATGCAGAAGGAGCTATGTGAGCAATGTCCAGACCTTTCTCTTAAAGTAACCTGGCGCTTTAACCAATGAGTGAGAGGGTGTTTGGGGGAGGGAGTGGAGGCAGGGGTAAACTGGTGTCTGATAGGTGGTGCAAAGTAAGAGGTCAAAGTAAAAAATCAGGAACAACACTCTGAAAGGTTTAGTATGCCACATGAAAATATACAGAATTTATCTCATAGGCTACTGCATTTAAGAGCAGGATCTCCAAGATAAAAGCAGTAGCTTGAGGGGACACCAGAAGGTGGGAGGGCGAAAGGCATGTGTGTGGGGACTTGAGGGGAGGGGATAGGCAGAGGAATAAGCAGGGTTCCAATGCTCAATTCAGTTCCAATGGAAGCATCTCCAGTTAATCCGCTTGGCCTATAGAACTTCTACTGTGACAAAGATTTTATGTCAATGTACACCAGAATCAATATGCTCATGGCCTCTATACTTTTGGGCAATTAAGACAAACGTCTCTTGGCTTGAAGTCTCTTTGAACACATCATGGGACAGACTATATTCTTTGTGGCATGTTGTCACAGGGTTAAATCGGAAGGAGAGAGAAGCTTTCACACACAACCAATTCCATCAACAGGAAGAGGAGGAAGCCAGTTGGGAGATGGAGAGAATCTTAAATGGTAGGATGGTGAAAGTATTGTGCTGATTCAGCTATCTTGGTGTTTTGTTCTAAGAGGGTTATATCTCACATAGGCTATCAGCAGGCTCTTCATTGTCTTTTGGTAAATAATAAAGTGAAAAATATTTATATTAGATATAGGAGAACATGTCTTTCATTTTTTCTCAATTAGTTGTGAAGAAAAGGGAAAACTATTCCGATATATGGCCCTAGGAGAATGTGGAAAAAGGAGAGCAGATTTGACATTTTCTGCTTTATATCAATTCTACTTTAGGATTAGATGCTTAAATGATTATGAATATGTTAACAATTTCCTGAAACCTCTTTCCCCCAAACCCAGTATGTGAAAACCATGGTTTAGGGTCATGAAAAGCCAAGGGAGATATTTCAGTGGAAAAATAACAGGGCAAGATTTGCAGTTTAGAATAATTACTCTGGAACAAATGAGAAAGTTTTGTGTTTTACAGAAATAAAATTGGGGGTACAAAACAAGAGATTATTAGAACAAGAAGATGAGGCATGAAATAGAAAACACACTCCAGAAATATTTGCTAAATGAATGAATGAATGAGCAGATGAATGACAGCCTGGACTGAGGCAATGGAATGAGCATATTTTGATGCAAGACTGTGATGCAAATCTAAGCGGCAGGAAACAGAGGTGCACAGACTGGATGTGAGAGAAAAGCAAAGGAAAGAATTTGGATAATGAATGCCTAGGTCTTTGGCCAGGGGCCATGGAGCATCCTAATGATTCCTTTCCTTTCCTTTCCTTTCCTTTCCTTTCCTTTCCTTTCCTTTCCTTTCCTTTCCTTTCCTTTCCTTTCCTTTCCTTTCCTTTCCTTTCCTTTCCTTTCCTTTCCTTCCCTTCCCTTCCCTTCCCTTCCCTTCCCTTCCCTTCCTTCCCCTTCCCCTTCCTTTCCCTTTCTTTCTCTCTTTTCCTTTTTTTTTTTTTGATAGGTAAACAGAGAAAAAAAGGCTTGATACATTTTGTTCTGGATACATTTTTTTTGAGATGAGCATGGAGTTTCTGGGTAGAGATGTTGAGTAGGCTCTACAGAGAGGATTGAGGGAGCCATCTAGGCTGAAATGAAATATCTAGGACTCACTGGCCTTGAGAGGTAATTGAAACCAATATAGGGAAGAAAATTGCTCAGAGATAATGTGTAGCGAGGAAAGAATGCCAAGAAACACCAATTTTAGAGAGAAATCAGAGGATGGGAAACCAACAAAAGACACTGAGAAGTAATGATCAGTGAAGTTAGCATGTACTACTCTTCTTATCATAGTGTGTATTTGTGTATGTGACTGTCACACTTTCAGGACCAAGTCCTTTATGGAAGGGAACCATTTCAGGTTATACTCCAAAAATCTGAAATAGGGCAAATAGTAGATAATAAATAAATGTTGCCTAATTGGATACACCTGTTTTCATTACAATATGTATTTTGATAACTTTTTACAAGTTATTTCCCTATGTATTTGGTGTATGTTCAAGTTTATAACTTAGTGAAGCTACCCGTATTTGTGTAGCACATTGTTAATTGTAATCATTACCCTTATATAATTGTGGTCAGGGAAATATTAGCCTACCATAGTTCAACTTTAAAAACATTGGCCCCGTATAGTAGGGGCAAATAACTTGAGACAGCATACACACAATAGCAATTATGCTCATAGATTTTTTCCCCCTGTTTTTATAAATCTCCAGGAAGCCAAGGTATCTTGGCAACAACAACTTTACTACAGATGTAAAATACGGAGCAGAGAATAGGGAAAAAAAGTACTTTCCTTCTGTCAAGTTATTTAACATGCTACACCACTCTTATAAATTAATTTGTCGCTGCAGTAATAGCACTTCTACATGTGTATTTTTCATTAATGTGAATCTAGGTCTAACATTCAGGAAAGCATCTCACATTGTTAATATTATTTTATCTGCAGACTACCTGGCTGACATGAGGTGCCTCCAGGGGTGATTTCAGGAGAACTTGAAGAACCGTCTGCCCTCTCGTATATAGTTCTTATCTGCTCTCTGACTCTTGATTTTCTTATCCTATAAGATGATTATTATACTTAAGGAATGTAATCCAAACACCCATTATAGAGGGCATAGAGACTTAATTTTTAAATATGAGCAAATCTGAAATTTGGAAAACAGAATGACCTTACATTTGAGCATTGTTTTTGAGGAATTTGTTAGTTCTTAGCATAATTAAACTTTGTCAATTATAGGAAAACATAATCGGTTGATCAATTGTTATAGCCTCTTGTTATTGATTCTCTACATCACTAAAAGAGCAGTCCTGGCCATTAAACTGTAAGCTTTCTGTGGGTAGACACTGCCTCTTAATCATCTTTACATCCTGCCCTTATCATTAACAGCGGACAAGGACTTGTATAGAGAGAAGAAAGGGAAGTGGATAAATATGCCAATACCAGGAAGAAAATTATGTTCCAGAATAGAAAATGGGCAAAGACAAAGCAATCAGAGAACACCAAAAATAAATGACCCATAAAAATGTTATAACATGAAACAATATGATGAAAATATAAAATAGAGGTTTTCTTGCTTTGAGAGACTGTGCCCAGGTATTCTTTGTAAGGGGTTTTGTCACAGCCAAGCTGATTCCTCCACCAGGTGCAGGAGAGGTGCAGGCAGGAAAAGCCCTAGGGACACCTAAACCTAATAGTAAGTTTATGCATGCTGCCTTTAGGCCAAAACAGCATCTTCTTGGACTTCTGGCTTTAAGAGAAAATGATAGAACTAAAAGTACATTCAACATGTTAATTACTCAAGGAAATTAATCCATTATGGCAAACTAAAGTTTAAATACCAACTGAAGGAAGTTATCAAGGCAAGTGGTTTTATAGATCATTGTGAGGTTGTCTTTTCACAAATATAAATGAGTACATTTGATCAAATGAAAACAAATATTTTAATGTATTTTTATTTTAAATAAACATAAAAACTTTCTATAAAATAGAAACAAAGTGTTTGAACAAAACCAGTGTTTGAGCTTATCAAAAAGTGACAATGTACACCCCAATTCTATGAATATTTTAAAACTGATATCATATTTAACACAGCAGGCATGGGTAACAGAAGGGTATACTTCCAAATGAAGACTAAGTCATCTTAATAAATATGAAGATGTATATGTAAAATAGAAGTAAAGTAGAAGTAAAATCTGTAAAGTAGCATCTTATTTAAAGAAAAATTCAAAAGACTAACATTAAAATGTCAATATCATTGTGTATGTCAAAGTATATGAGTTTAAAAATAATGCATGTTACAATATTCTTGAAATTTCACAAATTATGTCCTGCAATTGGATTTACCAGTAGGTGGCAATATATTTATTTTTTTCTGTCCAGAAATGAGTTGAAGGGGCAGATGGTAATATTGAATATGAATGTAGAGTGCAGATATAAAAGACTTTTCTTATATTAGTTCATCTTTTTATAAGCAAAATATTAGAATACAGTTATGTGAATTTAAATTTGCATATTGGAACAAATAGCAAATAGAGCATTTTTTCCCCTAGCATAAGGTAGTGCTTAAAACATTAACATTTAAACTGCATAAATTTTAATAATTTCTTAAAACAACGCAGTTTTGGGCATTTATTCAAGAACTGAGTAACACATTCTAAAACTTCTTTTGGTCAAAAGCTTTCTGGGAATTCTTTGTTGCTTGGTGTGCTGATGCATCTTAGGGCCATGGGATAAAGGATCAAAGAACATGCTTAAATCAAGCACTGAATATTGATCCACCCTAATTTCTTACCTTTTTATTGAACATAGTACACACATAAATGTGCATATATGGATGTTTGCAAAGTTAATAAACGTATGTAACTGTATAAAGATCCAACAATAACACCTTTAAAACCTCCCATGCTTTCTTCTATTCACTAGGCACACCCCTCACCACCTCCTAATGATAACCACTATCCTGATTTCTAACAGTGCAGTTTTATTTGTTTTGCTTTTATATTTTATATACATAGAGCCACATTATACATTGTTTTCTGTTCATCTTCTTTTGCACAATATTATGTGTGTGAGGCCATATTACAACTTCTAATTGTATGCTATCCGTTCTTATTGTTAAATAGTATTTCTTTGCATGAATATATCATACTTTAGTCGACCATTGACAGTCTTCTTTTGGAGTTTGAAGTTGTTATAGTGCTGCTATGAATATTCTAGTACATATATTTTGGTGAACATGTGTATGCAATTGTTCCGTACATACCTAGGAATGGAATCACTGGGTGTTAGGTTGTGTCTTTAGCTTTAGTATGATGGCTACTGCCAAACCATTTTCTAAAGTGGTGGTACTCAACCTTGATTCTTAATCAAGGGCTAAAGTATGTGATCTACATGAGCTCTTTCCATTTACTACATTCCCATTTCAACCTGAAATCATAGACAAAGCCCCAGTTATTTCAGACCATATTCTTTGAGACCATTTCTTCAGACAAAAGTAAAGCCTTACAGAATAAGGAAATTATATAATCTTCTTTATATGACCTCACACAAACGCTTCTTGCCTCCTTATTTTGGTGATGTATCTTGTCCAGCCAAATGCAATGGTATGGAATGTCAAAGGAAGTGATGATCACAGCTACCACTACACTTGGTGACATTACATTTTCTTAGTACTCTTTTTCACAGGAATCTCAGGTATTATTATTCTCATTGTATATGTGAGGAAGTCAAGTCTCAGAGAGTTTAAGTCACTGTCCAAGGTGGAACAGCTAGTGAGGGGTGGTGCTGGGATCCAAACTAAGTCTTTGATTCCAAAGCCCAGACTTTCTGCTTTGCCAAGTGTTTCTCACAACTAAGGAACATGGTCTGGGTACCTTTTCACGATGCCTGGCTTAATAC
This sequence comes from Anoura caudifer, assembly GCA_004027475.1. Taxonomy (NCBI): domain Eukaryota; kingdom Metazoa; phylum Chordata; class Mammalia; order Chiroptera; family Phyllostomidae; genus Anoura; species Anoura caudifer. The sequence goes on from PVKU01001603.1 coordinate 143,057, forward strand.
AAGCCCCTCCTGCACATAGAGGGGATTAAACGTGAACCTCTTCATGGATTGATACTGCCATGTTAATTCAGAGGATTGCTTTCTGACACTGTTTCTCACTGACTTTCATAATTAAAATATATGCAATATGAAAAATAATTTGAAATGTTTCACAATCTTTTCTTCAAAAAAATATATATGGATATGGTACCCTAGAAACAGACACAAAAAGTGCTGTTTTGTTCTTTGTATTTCTGGTAATGGTTATAGTTTTATATTTTCAAATATTACAAATAGAAATGCTAATCCTGTATCTTTTAGATCTCTTCTTCTTCTTTGAGGATATAAACAAAAAGCAGTTGCTGTCAATGACCATGACACAAAAGGCTGTTTTATCTTTCTTTTAGTATATTTTGTGGATTATGCTGTTACAGTTGTCCCATTTTTTCTCCCCTTTACCACCCTCTGCTCTGCACCCTCCCTCCCAGTAGGGGCTTCTACTCTTCCCACACTATTCTTGCCCTCCCCCTGTCTATTTTCTACCCACCATCTATGCTACTTATCTCTGTACCTTTCCTCCCTCTCTCCTCCTCCCACTCCCCTGTTGCTAACACTCCATGTGATCTCCATTTCTGTGTTTCTGCTTCTGTTGTAGTGGTTTGCTTAGTTGGCTTTTGTTTTAGGTCTGGTTGTTAATATCTGTGAGTTTGCTGTCTTTTTACTGTCATATTTTTTATCTTCTTTTTCTTAGATAAGCCCCTTTAACATTTCATATAATAAGGGCTGGATGATGATGAACTCCTTTAACTCGACTTTACCTGAGAAGTGTTTTATCTTCCCTTCCATTTTAAATGACAGCTTTGCTGGATAGAGCAATCTTGGATGTAGGTCCTTGCCTTTCATGACTTGGAATACTTCTTTCCAGCCCCTTCTTGCCTGGAAGGTCTCTTTTGAGGAATCTGCTGACAGTCTTTTGGGAACTCCTTTGTAGGTGACTGTGCCCTTATCCCTTGCTGCTTCTAGAATTTTCTCCTTCATTTTAATCTTGGGTAATGTAATGATGATGTGCCTTGGTGTGCAACTCCTCCTTGGGTCCAACTTCTTTGGGACTCTCTGAGCTTTCTGGACTTCCTGGAAGTCTATTTCCTTTGCCAGATCGGGGAAGTTCTCCTTTATTATTTGTTCCAATAAGTTTTCCACTTGTTGCTCTTCTTCTTCCCCTTCTGGTACCCCTCTAATTTGGATGTTGGGACATTTAAAGATGTCCTGGAGGTTCCTAAGCCTCTCCTCATTTTTTTGAATTCTTCTTTCTTCCTTCTTTTGTGTTTGGTTGTTTCTTTCTTCCTTCTGGTCCACTCCATTGATTTGAGTCCCAGTTTTCCTCCTATCACTATTGGTTCCCTGTGTGTTTTTCTTCATTTCACTTATTGTAGCCTTCATTTGTTCCTCTAATTTGTGACCAAAATCAACCAATTCTGTGAGCTTCCTAATCACCAGTGCTTTGAGCTGTGCATCTGATAGGTTGGCTACCTCTTGGTTGCTTAGATGAATTAGTTCTGGGGCCCCAATCTGTTCTCCCACTTGAGCCATCCTTGTTTTTTTTTTGTTTGTTTGTTTTTTGGTCTGATCATGGCTGTTATGTAATGAGGGGTAGAGCCTTAGGCATTCACCAGGGCAGGGCAACCCAGTTGCTTGGTTGTGGTGCTGGACATGGGGGTGGGGTGTGAGAGGGAACAACGGCGCCTGCTCCATTCTCTCTTAGATTCCAGTCCCTTCCACTGCTTTCTCCAAGTAAATTGGGCCCTTCTGGCCCTGATTTCTGTGTGGGCGGGCTCGTGCACATTCTAGGACCCTGTGGGTCTCTCCAACGAACTCTCCCATGAGGCTCGGACTCCCTCCCAGCACCCAACCCCCACAAATGTTCTCAATAGGTGCCCTTTAGGCTCTATTTCCCAACTGCCCATTTTTGCCTGGCTTATCTGTGTGCGAATGTGTGAAGGTGGTCAGCTGCCTTGTGTGCCTCTCTTGGTCTGCTCGTTGCCTCCCTGCGCTTGGTAACCACCACCTGTGCGCCCATGACCAACAGCTACTGCTTCTTCCTGCCACGACCCCTCTCCGCTTGCCACCAACTCTGCCCCTCTTACCAGTCTGGGTGAATCGTTGTCGGACTTCCGTACAATTCAATCCTCTGTCCATTCTGGTTGGGGTTTTTTTTTTTTTTGTTCTATATTTTTGTTGTCCTTAATCTTGGTTGTGAGAGGAGGCACAGTGTGTCTGCCTACGCCTCCATCTTGGCTGGAAGTCCTAGTGTATTTTCTTTTTAATGCAGTGAGGCTGCATCTTGGTTAACAACTGGAGTCACTATTCATAGACACCTTTACAGATGGCCATTCTATTCCCCCCTAGTGATTTCATCATTTTGCTCAAGATGTGCCATTTCACTTGCATTTGCCATATTCCAAGTTACTGGGGTATTTTAAATGTTTCTACTGTGTGTTGGCTCTACTTCTTTTTTTTTTATTATTTTAACTTAGTTTTTATTGTTGACATTATTACTGATGCCTCCATTTTCCCCCTCCTTGCCCACTTCCACCTGTCCCTGCTCCCCCATCCTTCTGGCCATCACCACACTGTTGTCTGTATCTATGAGTTATGCATATATTTTCTTTGGCTAATCCCTTCACTTTCTTCCATCCAGTCCTCTCCTCCCCCTTCCTCTGATGGAACTACTTAATTTCAACATACAGCTATTGTCTGAATGTCCCTCCTTTGCACCCATCAAACTGCTAGATTTGTTGAAGCAAATTACATTAGTAGACTCCAATATCAATACTCTGGCTTCATTTCATGACCTCTGAGTTGGTGATTTTCTCTTGCTATTTAGTGCTAATTACATCTCTAAATGATGTTGGTGAGATGGTTAAATAATTTGATGTGATTAATGTAATATAAAAGATCCAAATCTCTTGTAGACATATAGTAGATTATACAGTATCTTCATTCTATGTGCCTTTGCTTTGGTCTGAAATAATTTTCTTTACATTTTCATTTGTATCATAATTAAGAAATTATGCTGAATGTCCACATTTACTTTAAGAATGAATAGGATTAAATCACTGTGCTGTCATTCTCCATGAGGAGGAAATCTTTGCCCTTGATATGCTATCCATTGGGTATCACAGCATTTTGTCCTTGACCCTCTGCCAGTCATTACTGCCTACAAGGTTGGAGAAAAGAATGAGGGGAATACTTATTAAATTTTCAGGACACTGGGAAGTATGGTACATTCACAAATTTAGGATTAACACTTAAACTTAATCCAGGAGGCTAGAATACTTCACTTAAACAAATGGAATAAAATTTAAAATAGAATCAGGGAGACTTATGATTTTAAACATAAAGCATTAACTGTATATGTAGAAGATGTGGATTCCTGGCTAAAAAAAAATTCTCATAAATATTTGGAGGATTTAGTTCACCTGGAATTAAGTATTAGTCAACAACCTGTATCTGGCATTTTGGTACATTAGTTCCAGAAGATAGATAAAAGCTCTTCAAGTGCTCAAGTAAATCCTCATATCTTGCCTGAAATATTGAATCTAAAAAACAAACTAAGCAAATAAGAAGAACAGAGACAGAAGCATGGATACTGAGAACATTTTGATGGTTGCTAGATGGGAGGGGGTGGGGGAGAGCAAGTGAAAAGGTGAGGGGATTAAATACAAATAGGTAGTTACAGAATAGCCATGGTGATGTAAAGTACAGTGTAGGAAATCAAGTAGCCATAGAATTTATATGCATAACCCATGGTCATGGACAATGCTGAGGGGATTGCCTGAGGGAGTGTGGTGTGCTAGGGGGACAAAGGGGAAAAATCAGGACAACTGTAATATCATAATCAGTAAAATATAATAAAAAAAGAACTTAAAAAAAACTAAGAGTATACCACATAAAATTTGTTAACTGAAGGTATTTCTTTAGGGAGTTGTAGTAATATATTCTAGAGACATTTCTTTCTGAGCATTTAATAAATATAAGAATAGAATATAGAACTACAAGTGTTCATTAATTCTTTCTTTGACTCTGACTTCTTAAACTCCATTTGTTCCAGTCATGGTTTTAGCAGTCTTAGTTTATGTTAGCATTTTCTGACACATCTGATTTGCAAATGATATATATTGTTGAAGAAACATTCTTTATTCTAACCATATTTTTGAAGAAACATTCCTATACAGGTTACTACGGATACTGTCAGAGAAAAAAAATTTTTTTCTCAAAAAAAGTTGTATTTTTGTTTAAGTACACAAGTTTTTGTCAAGTGTTTATTGGAAACTCTGGGTTATGTACCAGAAAGAATAAAAGAAATTATTTCAACTTGAATATGTTGTCAATGGCTATTACTCATCAGTTCCCCCATCCAGGGGTACTTTTGTCTCTGTCAGGTGCACATAGAAGTGCACCTGGTGAGTATTTCAGCATGAGTTTACTTCAAAGGATACCTCCAACATAAGTAAATAAATGGATCCACAGCACATTAGAGAGTCTTCTTCAACCTCAAGTGGGACTACCCTTGGCCAGGAATGCTATAGAAGTGACTCTTATCTTGAATCCCAGATTATACGTAGTGAGCTCTTCAATCTCAGAGAGGACAAGAAGCAATATTTCTGGGCCATTTCTGAACATTATTAAATGTTAATTACTTAAGCACTACATAATTATGGCAATAATATGCTGATTACCGTGCACATGTATTGATCCAACAAAACATAAATTGAGTCTATTCATAGGTCCAGTGGCATGTTGGAGTACTTCAGTGAAGTTGTGTTTTGATGATTGCCAAATGTGAAAAAGAATGTATTCTTAGCATCAGAAACGTAACATTCAATCAATGTTCTAAGGCATGCCTTGCACTCTATCCAATGGAATGGTATTTCTATATGTATCTTCTGAACAATATGAGGTTGGCCCTTAAGGTTGAGTAAATTTGAATGATCTTTGGTCAATTTTCTATGGTGGATTCACAAAGCAACCAAAATTATTCAGAATTGATTTTCTGCAATGTAACATGAACATCTATGAAGAGTAAGGCTGGAAATAAATTTTTATTGAATTATATCCTTCCTGAATATTTTTTAAATTGCATGCAGCAATTGTATCCTTCTTCTGGAATACATAGATAAGAAGGGTCACAATTCTCATCTCTTTGGAATCTAAAATGGGTTGCAAAAAAGAATAGCGAGTGAAAGTTAGAGACTGTGTACTTGAGAGGCTGCAGGTCAGAGATTAAATCCACCTTTATTTCAGGAAATGAGGGCAAACAATAGTTAGATACTGAAGGTGCTTTGTGTGAAAATGTACTGGGGCAAGGCCTTTTGAGTAGGGTAACCATGAGAACAAAAGCAGTTTAAGAGTTTGTGGGCACACACAGGTATCAGGGTTTTGAAAGCCTGAGAGCATAACATTTTTTTATAAACATTCTGCTTTCTCTTACTAGAAAGCCATCCATTTCTTTTTCTCCTCCTACATTAACTGCCCATTAAAAAATCTTTATATTTATTGGAAATAGAACCTCATGTCCACTTAATATTTTAAATTTGGTTTGTTTGCTATTTTTTCTTTACTTCAAATTTAAATGTCTGAGTTGCTCTGTAAATAAATCTCAGATAAGAAAACAATGACTTTTTTTTTTGCAGGGGTTAGGTAAATATGTACATTCCTTTAGATCTCTTTCAATTTGAGAAAATTGTCTACAATATTTATGATATTGAAATTTTTGAAGTTAAGCATTGAATAGATCTTTTTCATGTGTAGTCACACTCATTATAAAAACAAATATTTTTTTAAATCTTTCCTTAGCTAATCATGTATTTGAACATCCTGAATCAAGGACCCTTAGGCTTGGAAAGAACATTAAATATTATATAGCTCATTTATCTCACCAAGTCTACAGTATTTCTACTATCAGTGTGGTCTGAATCAATATTTTAGTGAATGGAAACATATAACTTTTTGAGGTTGTCTATTGTTTCTTTGAAGAGTCTGACCTATTGGAAGATTTTCATTTTTGAACAAAATCTCTCTCTAACAAAATTGGGAGCTTATTATGAAATAAGCGTGGTCTCTTCCCTTCTCTTCCCCTGTTTACTAGGTCATGTTGCTAACGTGACCTCCACATCACACCTGTTGAGTCTTTTCTTCTCCATGTCTTTCTGGCATCTATAGGACTTTCAAGTGAATACTGTTTTGAATTATTTTCTATCTTCCTCACTCTCCTCTGGTCATTCTTGCTGATGCATATTATGTTATACAATAGCATCTGTACCTGATTACAATTTCCAAAACAAAATAGAAAGGAACTGCCACTTTGTTGATTCTACTAGACGAGCCTAAAATACTATTAGACTTTTTGGTGGTCATATTTACTGCTGCATTTAATTGTGCTGTTTACTAAAATCCCCCAACTTTTATATGACTTACTGTTCCTAAGATATAGCTCTTATCCTCTACTTATGTGCTGGAGCAAAAATCCACCACAATTGCTATTCAACAGGCAATGTGTGACTATCAAATAATCTTTCCTACTTTCATACAATTACTCTTACAAGTTATTGTGTCCATAATGAAGGTTGGAGGCACAGAAAAAATAATTCACTTTTCATTTGCCATATTTTCAGTTGTTATCCTTTAGATTTTGGTGATCTGTGGTGAGTTAGGAAATTTTAAAGAGAAGCTAAAATGAGGTCACTGAAATGCAAATAAAAAGCGCTATGCATTTGAAAAAGTACCTGTAGGTAGGTATGCCTCCTTTGAACTAAAATTATAGCTTCTTTGACATTTCTATTTAGTACAAATTTTGAGGAACCTTCATTTCTTTTACTTTCTGTGCTTTACTTTAAGATTCATATATAGACAGGTCTAAAATTAGTAACTATTACAGGATAAATGTAACTTGAAAGTTTTAGTACCAGTTCCCTCTCATTCTGGGACCTAACTGAATGAAAGTATGTGATATATTTTATTTGTTTGACTTTGATCTATACATAATTAAAGAGCTGCTTTTTGAATCCTTTACATTTTCTGTTTTATTTGGGCTATTGATTCTGTAAGTCCCAAACTAAGGATAATTCTATCATATTCATGAATGTTGATTTGGTCTTTATACATATGAGCAAATTAAAATTAATAGTTTTAAACTCAATTGAATAATCAGGTGAAAGGGATCACTTTTGGTGATTGTGATCTTTCCAGGATTTGTTGAGTAGTTTTAGCAACTAAAATTATCTAAAAATTTCCTATCTTGGCTCAGAAATACCAGAACCATTCAACATAAAGCACAATTCAAATCATGTTCCTGCTCTGGCCCACTGGAATCAATAGCAGCTGTCAGAAACATGTAGTGCTTATCAGTCATTAGTGTGAAGGCCAGATCTGAGGAACGATGTGGCAAAGATCATGGATTAATGAAGACAATGTTAGGAATTACAGATAATAGCCAAATGCAAAAGGATTGCTCTGTTATATGTAACATACACATATCATTTCTCAAAGTCACATGTAAATAATATGTATCATTAAGAATCCTGAAATATATATCTCTTTGTATAATGCACCTGGAAGACATCTCTGAGATAACCAATTATGTGCTAGATTGACACATTTTCTCCTAAATTAGTGATACATTCATTTAACCATTAGGATTTTTTCTAGTCCTAAATAATTACTTTTGACTACTTAAAAAAACACTTAAATTATTTGGGAAACAAAAGAGTAATCAAATCATATTATATCAGTATTTTAATCTTAACATAATACAATTCTAATCAACTAATAGCAACTAATAATAGCATTCATCATTTGAGTAAACAAATTATTGCATTGTTTTGACAACTCAGATACAAATATTACATCACACATCCATCAAATTTAGAGAAAATCAACTGTAGCAGCTTAAAAAAGAAAAAATTTCTTGTTTTGTTTTGTTTTATCACTTAATGAGATAATATAGGTTTCAAGCATACATTTCTCTGATACATCATCTGTATATTGCATTGTGTGTCCACCACCCAAAGTCAAATCATCTTGTGTCACTATATATTTGACCCCCTTTACATTTTATTACTCCCCTGTTTTCCTCTTTCAATTACCATACTGTTTATGTCTATTGGTTTCAGTTTTATAGCCCACATATATATGAGACCATATGGTTCTTGGTTTGCTGGCTGACTTATTTAATTCAGCATAATATTCTCAAGATCCATCCATGTAGTTGCAAGTGGCAGTATTTCATCTTTTCTTAGGGCTGAGTAGTATTCCATTGTATATCTGTACCACATCTCCTTTATCCAATCATCTATCAAAGGACACTTCCATTGTTTCCACGTCTAGGCCACCATGAATAATGCTGCAGTAAACATAAGAGGTACATATATCTTTGCAAATACATGTCTTTGAGATTTTCAGGTAGATACCCTGAAGAGGGATTGCTGGGGCATAAGGTAACTGTATTCTGAATTTTTTAAGGAAACTCCATATTGTTTTCCATAGTGGTTATACCAGTTTACATTCCCACCAGCAGTGAATGAAGGTTCCACTTTCCCCACAAACTCTCCAACACTTGTTATAACTTGTATTGCTGACAATAGCCATCCTAACATGTATGAGGTCTAAGGTGGTATCTCACTGTATAGTTTTGATTTGCATTTCCCTTATGGTTATTGAAGTTGGATATCTTTTCATGTATCTGTTGGCCACTTGTATGTTTTCTTTGGAGAAGTATCTGTTCATGTCCTCTGCCCATTTTTTAATTAGATTATTTATTTGTTTGGTGTTAAGTTGTATGAGTTATTTACATATTTTGGATATTAACCCTTGTCAGAGGTGTTGTTTGCTAATATCATCTTCCATTCAGTTGGTTGCCTTTTTGTTTTATTGTTGGTGGTTTCTTCTGCTGTGCAGAATCTTTTGAGTCTGATATAGTCCCATTCATATACTTTTGTTTACTTCCCTTGCCTTTGGGGTCAAATTCATAAAATCTGTAAGACGAGGGTCCATAAGTTTAGTACCTATGTTTTCTTCTATGTAATTTATTGTTTCATATCTTATGTTTAGGTCTCTGATTCACTTGGAATTAATTTTTGTTCATGGGGACAAGTTGTATTCTAATTTCATTCTTTTGCAGGTGGCTTTCCAGTTTTCCTAGCACCATTTATTGGAGAGACTTTCTTTTCTTTATTGTATGTTTTTGGTTCCTTTGTCAAAAATCATTTGCCCATATACATGTAGTTTTATTTATAGGATCTCAATTCTGTTCCATTTGTCTGTGTGTCTGTTTTTCTGCCAATGACATGCCGTTTTTATTATTTTATCTCCATAGTATAATTTGAAGTCAGATAATGCGATAGCTCTGGTTTTGTTCTTTTTTCTCAGAATTGCTTTGGCTATTTTGGATATTTAAATAGTGGCAAGACCTGATATTTCACTCATGGAATATAAGCTCTGATGTTTGGTTCCACTGTAGTTCAAAGATAGTTTATATTTGAGTAGTACAGATATAAATAAATAAGTTTCAAGATTCTATTAATTTATTTACCTTTTTGTTTTTATCAGGAAAAAATAAAGCACTTTTATTATTTTCTGTATAATAATATTTCACATTTACATAACATTATGTGCTAAATACTATACACACACATACACACACACATACACTATTAGTTCTCAAAAATATGAGCTTTTTCAAGATGAAAATCCTTAGGTATGGAAAAGCTAAGTGTCTTGACAAAGGTCAGTGTACATGTGAAAACTGACCATGAGCAATGTGGATCCAAATCTTTCCTTTCAAATACTATACTCACACAATTCATGAATAAATTCATATGTACATATCACCATAGAAATTATTTTGTAAACACAGGATGTTTGACTTTCTAAAATCTCTATATTTTAGAGGAATTACATGGTCATCTTAGCTCAGGCTGTCACACAAAAAAGAATACATAAAGTGGTTGTCTTAAACAAAAGAAATTTACTTTCTCACAGTTCTGTAGATTGGAGAGTCAGAGATTAAGGTGCCAGCATGACTGGTTTCTTGTGAAGTCCTTCTTCCTGTCTTATAGTCACTTCGTCCCTGAGTCTTCGGATGGCAGAGAAAGGAGAGAGTAAGATCCTTTCTCTCTTCTTTCTTTTCTTCCTTTCTTCCTTTCTTCCTTCCTTCTTTTCCTTTTCCTTTCTCCTTTTTCCTTTCTTCTTCTTCTTCTTCTTCTTCTTCTTCTTCTTCTTCTTCTTCTTCTTCTTCTTCTTCTTCTTCTTCTCAGAAAGAGAGAGAGAGGATTAGGGTCATTTGTTGGGGTATGTCAACAGAGAACATAGGAGACAAGAACAAATCTTAGGTGCTTGAGAATGGGCTCAGAGTATGTGACATCATCCTGGGAGAATGAGTGAGTCCAAGGCCTATGTAGAAGTTGTCAGAGGTACCAAGTGGTACAGTGAAGGAGAAGTAGTTCCCAAAGATGCTCCAATAGTGCTGGTAGATCTGGAAGATGGTGATCCAGGTGGTGAGTACAATCACCCAGAGGAGGAAGTCCACAGCTGAGTGCCAGATATAGCCTTTGGTTTGGCTCTGCCTTGTGTACACAGAGACAGGAAAGGCTTTTCAGAAGAACCGGAAGATGTTGATCAGCCAGGGAAAAGGCAGGATAGCAAACCCATGCAGGTAATACTTTTGGCACTGGTTCAACTTCTCCTGTTGGAGACCCAGTACAAGTTCATAGCTGTGCTGGAGTCAGGTTGTCCTAAGAATCTTTGGGTTTTCTCTTTTTATAAGAATAGTAATCCCATTATGAGGGCCCCACTTTTATGAACTCATTTAAATAGAGAATCATTTCCCAAGGGCCTTTCTGAATCTCATCACATTGTGGGTTAGAGAATCACACATGAAATCTGGTGGGACACAATTATTTTATTGTAATTGTTGTTCAAGTATAGTTTTCTGCCCTTCACCCCCATCCCAGCCCACCCCTCCGTCCTTCCCCATCTCCCTCCCATCTCCAACCGCCTTGTTATTATCCATGTGTCCTTTATACTAGTTCCTTCCAACCCTTTCCCTCTTCCCCTGAAATTTCCTCCCCTCTCCCCTCTGGTCACTGTCAGCCTGTTGTATATTTCAGTGTGTTTGGTTACATTTTGCTTGTTTGTTTGTTTTGTTGATTAGATTCCTGTTAAAGGTGAGATCATCTGGTATTTGTCTTTCACCACTTGGCTTATTTCTCTTAGCATAATGCTTTCCAGTTCCATCCATGCTGTTGCAAAGGGTAGGAGCTCCTTCCTTCTATCAGCTGCATAGAATTCCATTGTGTAAATGTGCAGTAGTTTTTTGATCCATTCATTTACTGATGGGCACCTAGGTTGCTTCCAGCACTTGGCCATTGTAAATTGTGCTGCTATGAACATTGGGGTGGGGGTGCATAGGTTCTTTTGGATTGGTGTTTCAGAATTCTTAGGATATAATTCTAGCAGTGGAATTGCTGGGTGAAAAGGCAGATCCATTTTTAGTTTTCTGAGAAAATTCCATACTGTTCCCCACAATGGTTGTACAAGTCTACAATCTTGGTGGGACACAATTTTAACCATAGCAGTGGTGGATTGTAAACTTTGGAGGACATGTAGTATGTTTTTTGACCTTTGTATCTCCATGACTTATACAGAAAAGCATTGCATATTTTATGCTCAATAAAGATATGCATCCTTGTCAAAAAGTAATTATAGTAATCCACATTATTTTGATAATATTATTCCTGACTCTGAAGATAGAAAATATATTTTAATATCACCATAAAATTTATTGACTCAACTGACACACTTTTGAAAGCAAATGGGAGTGCTACTAAGAATTACATTAAGACAAAGGAAAATGGGACTGACCCCGGCCAACCAGGATGGACGGTCAGCTGATGTATATGAGAGTAGGAAATGGAGATCAAAGACTTTTCCAAATGGAGATACCTGAATAAGTTCTCTTTCTGTACAGGTGTGCTCTTCTAATTTTATAATGTAGAATCAAAGAATCATAAGATTTTAGAACTAAAGAAGGATTAAGAGGCTATCATTATCTACAAACCACTCAAAACTCAGTGGTTTCACAATATGCACTTATTTAAAATAGGATTCTGCTGGGCAGCTTTGTTTTGAGCTGGACCTGGCTGATCTCATTTGGGCTACCCATGTTTCTGCAGTGAGTTAGCAAATTGAACTGGGAACTAAGCAGTCCCATATGATCTGACAAAAGCCAGAAGATCTGGTGGTAGGTTGGCTCTTGCCTAGGACAATGAATGCAGGGGCAACTAGCTGACATGACTCTCATCCTCCAGGGTAGCTTGGGCTTGCTTACACATCAGGGTTCCAAGTGCAGAAGGAGGGAACAAAACTGAAAGTACAAGTGTTACAGAGTAACAGAAGGTCCGTTATTGTCCGCCGCCTTATGGAAAGATGTCTCTCAAAACCAGAGATTTGTGAAAAGGAAAGGAAATGTTTATTTAACGCTATACAGAGTTAAAGTAGCAACCTAATGTCTCCATTAAAAAATATCAAAGTCCTTTAGGATACCCACAGACACCCACAGTGCTTCCTCTCTCCCTCTGCCCTAATTCAGAGTACTGTAATCCGTAATTCAGGAAGAGAAGCACACGTCCGGTATCCAGGCTCTTGACACAGTTCAGCTGTGTCGTCGTCCAGGCAGGATCTCTAATTCTTCTCCTACCAAAGCTGTGGGGAAGGGGTCCCCACTCTGGCAAAGCCTTGTGGCTCTCCCTCTTCACCAAAGCTGCAGGGGTCTGCACTCTAGTGAAACCACGTGGAATCTCTCCCTCCTGCAAAGCTGCGAGAGGGTCTCCACTCGGGCAAAGCCAAGTGGCAATTCTCTGCTAAAGCCACATGGTGATTTTCCCTCATAGAGCTGTGGGTCCTGCTCTCTGGTGAAACCCCATGGATCTCCCTCCTTCAGTGGCTGCCATGCCTGGGTTTAAATCCCCGCACCAATCCTCCTCTGCAGCCCTATTTCCAACTCCTCCCGCAATCGGTTACACCTGCCAGCATTTCTGTATATTTCCAAGGTTATTGGGATGCCATCATGAGTCTGGGCAGGTGTGTCCCATTTTCTGGAGCCAATCTTCTCCAAGCTCCCACGCAGGTGCTGTAACATGGGGCTCCTCCCCCAGTCACTTCCTGGGGGAGGTCCTTTCCATCCCACAGCTGTTTAACATACCTATGAAACCAGTTAAGGTTATAGATATGTTAAATGACCGTTCTGGAGGTTATCTGCAAAACCATTGCTATGCAAAACAACTCAATGGCCCTGCTCCATTTGTCCCTTCCCCCAACTCACACCTGAGGGGGAAGGGGTGAGGACACCTTATATGTCTTTCTAATATTTCCTGGACACCCTGAGTTCTGGGTCCCATTCTATCTCCCTTTTTGGGGCCCCCCTCTTGGCTGCACCCTGTTACACAAGCATTGTTGAAATCTGCGTGTATCACAACTACGGTTGTCCCACTGACCAAAGCAAAGCGTGTGCTTAAACCCAGGGTCAGTGTGAGAAGAGCTATGCAAGGCATGGATATATGAGGCACCTGAAAAATTAGAGGCCATTTCTGTAATAATCCTCCACAGAAAGTCTTTCATCTTACCTCATTGTTTTCATATTTGAAGAAATTAAGACCCTGGAAGATCAAGCGATTTCAGCAAGGTCACTCAGCTAATTGGTATATTGTCCTGAACCAAAAATAGTACCATAATTTAGGCCTACTTAGGTAACAAGTCAATTTGAACAATCAATCACTCTTTCCATATATTAAATTTATTTTAGATAATTTTTATCCTACTGTACTAGTTGAAGTAGAATTTATATAAACCGATCATTAAACCCGTAAAATAATTGTGGTTATTATTTTAACCATAATAACCAAAGATTATTATCTTTAACATAATTTTGTAAATATACAAAAGTTTTAAAAAGACATATAAGGAAGAGTTTTCTACTTAAATTATTGAGTTTGATGTTTCTCTTGTGATATTTTATTACTCTGTAATTGTCAGTATGATTTCTCCCTTAAATCCCCTGAGTAATAAAAGACATATAAGGAGAAATGCAAATTTATTAGTTACAAAATACAATAAACAACTCCTTAACGTTAGCTGTACTTTCGGTTTGTCAGCGGATGAGTTTGCCGTCTTTACTGACCTAAACCTTGTTACCAGTGTATGGCTTACGTTGGCATTTGTGGTATTGATGTTGGTGTTGATGTTTTCACTGCATATTTTTCATGATTACTAATAAACTCGTTGATTATAGTCAGGGGCCTGAGGCGTGTCACAAAAAATATTACTAAAAAGTTTGTGTTTCTAACAAAATGGGAAATTTGGGGAAAGACAGAGAGGCATCAGACATAGACCAACACAGATTGACTGTTTTGGGGACCGTTGAAAGGCAGGATCCAGCCTAAATAAACCAAGAATTAGGGCCAAGGCACAGAGGTACTCATTAATCATGTTCATTTTGTTGCTATATTGACCATATTGTAAAATTCTATTAGTCAGCTAGGGTTGCCATAACAAAATACCATAGACTTGGTGGCTTTGACAACAGAAATTAATTTTCTCACAATCCAGGAAGCTAGATGTCCAAGATTAAGTTAGGTGTTGGCAGATTAGTTTTCTCTGGAGATTTCCCTCTTTGGATTTCTTCTCTCTGCCTTCTCACATGGCCTTTCTCTGTACACACACATGGTTTGTGTCTCTTCTTCTTCTTATGGGAATCTCTTTCTTATAATCTTATTGAATTAAGGCTTCACTTTTATGACCTCCCATACATTCATTACCTCCTTAGATGCCCTATCTCCAAACACAATCAGATTGGGCACTAGAGCTATACTTTATGAATTGGGAGGACGCGATTGAGTCCCAAAGCTCTCACAAGCTACTTCTCTACATTCTTGTATTATCGCACCTACTTACATTAACCAAACATAGTCACAGTGTCACAACTAATTGCAAAAGGAATCTGGAAATGTAGTCTTTACTCAGAGTGGCCACATGCCCTAAGACTTCTGCTCATATGGATGAAGGAATGAAATAAATATTGAGGGGGGGGGCAAATAGGAGACTGTCACATATGGCTCCTCTGATTCAAATATATGGGCCAATATTTGAAAGTTATATGTTTACGTACACATTGTAAGTTACAAAATTATAAAAAAATTCCTTGTATATTGTAAAGTATCTCACATTTTTAAAAAAGAGCCTTGTTGAAATTTACTAAAGCAACTTTAAAGCAGCATTTGAAGAATTAATAGTCACATTTAGAAACAAACTCTTCCATTTGTTTAATTTAAGAACTTGGTTTTTAATTTTTGTTCTTCTTATTTTTTAAGAATTAAAGATAGCATCTGTATGGCAATGGTTGAAATTGTTTTTTGAGATTTTAACATCATTTAGCTCCCCAGAACACCATGCATGTCATGTTATGAATCTCAAGTGGAAAGAGAGAGATTTTCTTCAAGCTAGTAACAAATAAGAACCAGATAATTTAATTCATGTGTTCTTCCAAGGTCATCTTACTAAAAGAATGTCACTCTCTTATTCTCTAGTTTAAGACCATTTCTATCCATGGTGTAGGTTAGATAAGCAACATAGAGAATCTAACATGAATCACTTCAAAATTTTAATATGTACAGTGTTTGACATAACTGAGGTTTACAGAAACTGGTAACACTTTGACAGTGTGCATTTTTAAAAGCATCTTTTTTGCAAAAGTCTCAAAGCACTTTACATTTGAAAACCTGAAATATCATAAGAAAAAAGTAGAAATCTGAAGCAGTAGGAAGCATAAATCAATTTGGGAGTGATTACTTTAATTATTTCTAATAAAATCACTTTGTATTAAGTGAAAATAGTCTTAAGTTTTAAACATTTATTGAGGATTAAGAGTGGCAGGCTCCAGCTCTTGTTGTTTTTTTTTTTTTTTTTTCATAAAAACATATGAACCCTATTATTCTATGTTGAGTTAATAGACTTTTACAGTTTTTTTAGATAAAGAAAAGTATATAATTGCTTAGACTAATCAAGAGAGCCATTCAAATCCATTTTTCTTAAGTGCAGTCACATTGCAGTAATTGAAAACTAAAAATATGGATGAAAATTTCCTTTCAATGGTCACAGATTTTGCATGTGATTCCAACCCAATATTTTTATCCCCACTGTAATACTGTGTATGTCCACTTACTGGGGAGTGATCCTTTTAATGGCTTTCAGTGGTTAGGGGCACAGGCTCTGGAGTGAGTGTCAAACCCCAGCTCCAAAATTATTTGAGTTTGGCTGTTATTAGGTTCTTTCTAGCTCTAATGTTTTATGATTCTATGATATCTATAATCTTTTTATATAAAATCTGAGCTATTTATAGATTTTTTTGGTTTTAATGTATTTTATAAGCTTATAAGTTATTTTATAATGCATGGAATAATGTAAGCTTATGATTTGAAATATGTGGTACGTGTAGTAAGATATTTATCATAATAAAGCACCTTCTGGAAAGGGTCCTGCTTAATTGAAAGTCTTATTTGGGGGTTTCAATAGGGAGGTAGGATCCATAAGTCTGCAAATCTTCCTCTAATAAATAGATTACTTTTCCCCAACTCTTTATGTATTTTTTAATATACATACACATGCACATATACATTGTTCAGTGATGTCATACAAATTTCTACTTCATCTTCCATAAGAAGCTGGTGAAAATCTTTAACCCAGTGAGGAAGACAGAATTCTCTCTTCTGTAACAATGCAAGTGTATCTGAAATGGGGTATAGACTGAGGGGCCCCAAAAGCCCCCACAAACCTTCATTGGAGGATGGGGAGAGCAGATGATAGGATTAAAGTAGTTTGCATTACAATGGCAACTTGGTGGCTATTTTAGTAGCTGTGCTACTGCCTCAGGACAGGGTGGTCGTGACTCTCAGACAGTATCCTGACTCGTGAGGTAACCAACCAGGGGAGGTGGTTACCCCTGGATCACTGAGTCACTCTTGCCCTGACTGGGGATGGCAGTCAGGAGTATGTAAACTACACAGAAAACTGGCAAATGTAGCTCATATTGGGAAGAGTCAGATATGAGGTCATGCAGGAGGCTCTGGGTCAGGATTTAAACTAAGGGAGGGCAGTTATAAAAGGATTTGGCCATGTGGTTTTGTAAGAGGGTGCAGCCAGGGGGCCCCCAAAAGAAGGCTTTGTAATGGGGTCCAGAACTCAGGGTGTCAAGGAAATATGGGATGTCCTCATGCCCACAAGTCTGAGCTGAGGAGTAGGATACATCAAGCAAGGCCATTGAGTTGTTTTGCATAGCAACAGTTTTGCAGATAACCTCTAGAATGGCCACTTAACATATCTATAACCTTTAATTGGTTTCATAGATATGCTAAATAGCTGTGGCCTTGCTTTCAGCCCGGGAGAAAGGAGTGACTTCCACCCAAGACATAACTGGTAGGCAACTCCCCCTGGTTACAGCGCCTGTCTAAGAGCTTGGAGATGGTTGGCTCCACGCCATGGGGCCATGCCTGCCCAGACTCACTATGGCAGCCCAGTAAAGCTGGAAGAATATGGGAGTGCTGGCAAGTGCAGCCGATTGTGGGAGCAGTCGGAAATGGGACTGCAGAGGAAGATTGGCTCGGGGATTTAAACCCAGATGTGGCAGCCAATGGGAAGAGAACCACACTGCTTTGGCTAGAGTCAGGACCTCTGCAGCCATGGGAAGATCACCCCATGGCTTTAGCAGAGGACCGCCACTTGGCTTTGGCAGAGAGAACCATGTGGTTTTGGCAGAGTGGTGATGCCCCGCCCCCATCCCCACAGCTTTGATGGGGGGACCCCTGAGGCATTGGTGAGAGTGAGGACCCCATGGCTTTGGGGTACTCCCTTTGGCCACGTGGCTTAGGAAGCAGGAGAGACTTTGCCTGGAAGAAAAAGGAGAAAGGACTTTTACCAATGGGCCACGAGAAGGTGCCACATGACTTTGGATTAATTGGAGATCCCAGCGACACAGCTGATGTGGCTGGAACCAAGGGACTTCTACCAGCTGAGCACAGATTCCTGGGAAGAACCAGGGGCTTCCTAAGCCATGGACTTCTATTTCTTTTCCTGAGATACGGTACCCCAGACCGGGCAAAGAGAGGAAGGAAGTACTGTGTGTGTTTGTGGGTGTTTTAAGGGACTTTGGGATTTTGATGAAGACATTAAGTCATTACTCTTAAGTCTGTATAACTTGAATAAATAATTCCTTTCCTTTTCACCAATCTCTGACTTGGAGAGCTATAATTCTCTGGTGATGGGAAAGGTGAACCTAGTACATGGGGACCCCCTTCCCTGGCGGCCAATCAAGGAAAATCACGGAAGACCACATGCGCAGTAGCTTTAAAGTAATACAACTACTTGTACACGCGAAGTAAAAGCCTGCCAAAACCAGCCAGGAAGGATCCGCCCTGTAAGAATAGAGCCACTCCAGCCCGTGAGGTCAATCTCTGCTTCGAGTTGGCCTGCTCCCATGTTCTC
Organism: Anoura caudifer; assembly: GCA_004027475.1. Classification (NCBI taxonomy): domain Eukaryota; kingdom Metazoa; phylum Chordata; class Mammalia; order Chiroptera; family Phyllostomidae; genus Anoura; species Anoura caudifer. Next base: position 161,624 of record PVKU01001603.1, read on the forward strand.
TGCTATAAACTCTGGGGGTTCGGTTCAATTCTTTGTCCCGATCACCAAGAACCTGGTCACCTGTGCCCACCTGTGACAGTTTGAAAGGATGTAGAAGGGCCCCCTCTGGCCTGCCATGAGGTCTGGTGTGTAAGGAAGTGCCACGTGGCTTTGGATTAAGAGCTGGAGAAACAAAGAGGAAAACCACTGAGAAACCTGCCCAGGGAACACTGTGACATAGATGGTGTGCTGGGAATTGCAGGACCTGCCCAGACAAGCACGGATTGATAGCAGATGCCTGGAATGCTGAGCTGTGTCTGGGAATGCTGAGCTACAGGCTTCCATTTTTCTAAAAGATGGTACCTCTGACCGGCACATTCTGAAACTGGACTTCTTTGGTAAAGGGAAGCAGGACTGTGGGTATGTGGGAGGTTGTTTTGAAGGGAGTGGGACTTAGCAGCAGAATTCTGCCATTATTCTAAATCCGTATAACTTAAATAAACAATTCCTTTCCTTTTCGCCAAACTCTGGCATTTCGAGTCACACTTCTTGGTGGCAGGCATCTGACTCCAAAGCTGTTCCAGAGTAGCATAGGCTAGGGCACAGGTGGCAAACACAAGGCCCGTGGGCGGAATCCGGCCCTCCACCTTGTTTTATCCTGCCTGGCACCTTGTTTCTACCAGGCAGCAGCGCCGAGCTCTCACTTACCTCTTAAGGAGTGGTTACATTTATGTAGTCCTAAAGTTACATGCGGTCCTTTGAAGGCAACCACGAGGCTGATGTGGCCGTTGGTGAAAATGAGTTTGACACTCCTGGGCTAGGGCTCTGTAACATATCTATCTATCTGTTGGAGATTTCTTCCTTTGTGGGAAGATCAGGTTTTAGTAATATTTTTTTTTTTGTTTCCTCTTGTGCAGATACAAGCTGGGTATCTTCATACTTGTAAAGCAAGGCATTTTCCTAAATACAAAAACATTATAGCCATTCAATTTGACATTGTTCAATGTTAAGAATTTAAAGCAGAAATTTTATTAATTGTGTTTGTGTTGTTTTGGATATTTTTATATTTAAGAACTCTCCTTTTCCCCTAATGTACCCTCTAAAGTATTAGGTAAATCCTTTTTCTTCCTTAGTTAGAATGCCAGAATACAGAACAAGGTGATTTTCAGTTTTGACTTTGAACCATGTAAATGTATCATATATTCAAAAACTTTTAAATAATAATTTAAAAATACCAAAAGAAATGAAAAGGTATTTCCTAAATTAAGGTCAGTCTTAATAAAAAATAAATATTAAATAAAGTTTTAACAAAAGCCTGTCTACTCAGAATTTTATTTTTAATTACTTTGTTCTCATTGTCCTGTAGTTCACACTACCATCAGTATATTCTCAAATTAAAAACTTAAATTTTCATACATGATAAATTTTACTTCCACAAAATGTTATCTTATAAATCAACTGGTGCTTAAGCTAAAGTATAAAAGCATAACTGGGTCTTCCATTCAGTGGTAGTAAAATCTGAAGAATGCCGAATTTCTTCATGATGAAAAATAGATCTCCATGAAGCTGACACAATGTCTGAAAATCTCACCATTAACATTGCCCCTGGAGGGCTTTGTGGAGACAAGCAATCTAATTAGGTTAAGGCATTATATTTCCTGGGTAAATCATTTGCTACCCAAATACAATAGCATGCATTTTTCCATCTTATTAAAAGTCATTAACACACAGCAGATCCCTGAGGAAATGACATGAGACAGAAAGCAAGTGTATGTTTCAAAGAAATGAAGAGGTAGAGAAAGGTCAGGTTCATGTAAGTTGCCAGGTGCTAGTGGACATTTCTAGACCAAAATGGAGCATCATGAGCTTCTAAACATCTTGTAATTTTTCCTGAACTCTTTACCATATTGTTTGGATAAGAACGTTTTGTTGTTGCTGTTTTCCATTTTTTGTTTTGTTTTGTTGGTTTATTAACCAACAAACCAAGCCTCAAGCACTGCTCACATTTGATGTGACCTTGTACTGTCTCTGTGCTGGTCAGCCATGACCCCAAGTTGCCATTTCACCCTGGTGCAGCACCATGATTCTATTTGCCATGCATATTTGCAAGTTTAAATGGACTGTTTGTTTAAAAAAGTAAACCAAAAGAAACAGAGACATTAAGCAAGCTGGTAATGACACAGCAATGCGTGGAACTCTGAGCATAAATAATAAATAAATAAATTTTATTGCTTTTTAAATGAATGTGAGAGTGACATAGAATCCCATTTTCAGCTATATTTAGTCATTAATTATCCTGAAAATCTCCCAATTTAAAATAAATAAAATAAAGTAAAAGACAAAAAAATCAAAGACCTTAAGAAATTAAAAAACAAATAAGCCCTGGCTGGTGTGGCTCAGTGGATTGAGCTCCAGCCTGAAAACCAAAGGGTCTCCTGCTCAATTCCCAGTCAGGGCACATGTCTGGGTTGTGGGCCAGGTCCCCAGTAGGTGATATGTGAGAGGCAACCACATGTTGATGTTTCTTTTCCCTCTTTTCTCCTTCCCTTCCCCTCTCTAAAAATAAATAAGTAAAATGTTTTTTTTTTTTAAAGACAAACAAAATAATCAAAGCACATACCCAGACACAAACCATCCAAATGGCTGATATCTAGAGGAATAAATGAATTCTAGAGCTGAACTCCTAAGGAATTTTATAAATATAAAATAAGAAATTTGTAATCTATATACAATACAATACAAGTCCTTGGTTACATGCAGTGCGAGAATTAAAATTGAGTTCTTTATTTAAAGTGAAATTTTTAATGAGTTTTAACCTTAGTAAAAGAATGAACTAGTCAACAAAGTGAGAAGACAAGGAAAGTTCTCTATCTTGGCTTGAACTCTCAGTGAAAAAAAAAGTTTATCTTGATAAATAGTAACTGAAAACTCATGCAGGTTTGGGTTTCAACAATATATTATCTACATAAGACATGTATTGATATATATTCTGATGCAGATGACTCCATACCAAGAAATCTTGAAAAGATGCCATTTTGTGTCACTGGGAAGAACAAAACACAGATTGACTCTGGAAGGATCACATCAGGCTCAATGGGTTTTATCTCATGAGTGTTAAGATGGTTAATGTTGGAAAATAAATCAAGATCATTTACTATACTAAGAAAATTACCCGATCATATCAATTATTGCAGAAAAATCATTTCATAAAATTCAATATCTCTTTATTATGGACATTCTTGGTAAATTAGGAATGAAAGACACTTTATAAACCCCATAAAAGGCATGTACAAAAAAGCTAAAGCTAATAAAAAATATAATGGTGAAATACTGAATGCTTTTCCCTTAAGATCCCTTAGAGCTTTTTCCCTTAAGGAATAAGAGAAGGATATCTACTCTCACCATTTCTATTCATCATCATACAAGAAGTGCCAGGCAATACAATAAGGAAGAAAAAGAAATAGATGGCATGTAAACTGGAAAAGAAGAAATAAAAGTCTGCCTATTTGCAAATAATAATTGTCTATATTTAGAATCCCAAGGATTCTGAGAAACAAAACAAAATATAAATACAACTCCCCATACTAACAAGTGTTTCCAATAGCACAAGATACAAAGTCAACACACAAAAATCATTTATAATTCTGTTTTCTACCAAAGAACAAAAGGGAACCAATTTTTAAAATGCTATTTATAATAGCTTCCCCAAAATCATATGCTTAGGTATATATGTAATAAAATATCTATAAGCATCTGCATGCTGACAATTAGAAAATTTTGATTAAAGTAATCAAAGACCTACTTAAAAGAAGAAACATATAGTGTTCATAAAGTGGAAAATTCAACATGATAAAGGTGACACTTTTATTGGAAGTAATTAGGAACACATTAGATGCTGCAGAAGAGGATATCAATGATCCTGAAGATATAACAGTAGGATCAATTCAAAACAAAACAAACAAACAAAAAAGACTATGAAAGAAATGATCCCAAACTTACTGATCTGTGGGGGAACATCAAATAATATACATTTAATTAGAACTCCAGAAGAGAAAATAACAAATATTTAAAAATTAGCTCTGAAAAAAAAAGAGGAAAACCATATAAGGTATGGCTCCAAGATATTTAATGAATCCATACACATGAATTTCACGCTAGAACAGATGTAATCAAATCAATAGCTTCTAACAAAAAGGAAAATAACTTAGAGTGATAGGGTGAAAAACAGTACATCAAATGCACAGGACCTAAACCACAGACTACTTTTTAGAAAGTGTACAAACCAGAAGCCAAAGAAATCACATTGTTGAAGTAAAGGAAACACCTAGAATTTTATATCCAAAGAAAATATGTTACAATAACAAAGGTAAGTTAAATTTTTTTCAGAACACACTATCAGAAAATTTATTGCCAGCATACCTACACTACAAGAAATATCAAAGGAAATTCTTTGTAACACACGAAGAAAACTTGAATGTACACAAAGGAATCAAAAATATTTTCTTCTCATTTTTAAATTTAAAAATCTGAAACAATATAAAAGCTAATTGACTATTTAAAGCAAAAAACATAAGTAATTTATTATGGTCTTTATAACATGTAGAAGCACAATTCAATAAAACATTTGCACAAAGGGTAGGAGAGGGAAATACTCATACATTGTTGTAAGCTTCTTGTATGTGAAATGTTATATCATTTGAAGGTCAATTCTGCTACAGTTATAAATCCTCAAGAAAACCTGCCTAAGGGAATAAAAAAGAGTTTTAGCTAAAGAGCCATTAGTAGAGATAAAGTGGGATATAAAATATATTCAATCCTAAAGAAAGCAGGACAAAAAGAAAGAGGAACAAAGAAACATAGAAAATAGGAAACAAACACTGAGATAGAAGATTTAAACCCAATCATGTCAGTGATAACACTAAATGTAAATGGTGTTGACAGACTAATTAAAAGACAGATTAGCAGACTGGATAAAACACAAACCCCCAAACCTGTAGTGTATATAAGAGATTTGTTTTATATGTAAAGAAGTAGGTTAAAAGGAAAATGACAGATAATACACTGTTAAAATATTAAGCATTAAAAAGATGGATTGTCTACATTAACATCACAAAACAGATTTCAAAAGAATATATGTTATCTAGCATAAAGTGGGGATTTACATTTTTATAGCGGAATCATTTATAATAGCTGAAACCTGGACCTATCATAAATGTCCATTAACAAGTGAATTGATTTAAAAAATTGGTATAGCTAAACAATGTATAAATACAATAAAAAGTAACAAACTATTGATACATGCAATTACATGGATACATCTCAGAAATAGTATGCTGATGAAGTCAGACTCAAAAAAAAACGTGCAGTGTGTGATTTCATTTATATGCAATCCTAGAAACATCAAATAAAATATCTGACAAAGCAAATTCCCAGTTTCCTGGGTCCAGGGATGAAGGTGGAGAGGGATTTGACTGGGAAAGTGACAAAGAAACTTTTATAAGGTGATGAAAATATTCTATATCTTGATTTTGGTGGTGTTTACATGAACATATAAATCTCCCATATATACACTTAAAATGGATTTGCTTATTACTGTAAACCACATTTCTATAAATTTAGAAAAAAATGAGTGAATTAATAAATATAAGAGTAAATAAAAATCTGAAACAATATAATTCCTGAAGATGTGTAATTGAAAGCAACTTCCAAAGATAAAAATGTACCAGAACAAACTTATAATGTATTTAATAAGGCATTCAAAAATTAAATAAAAATTTAAGTGGGAGACATTTTTGGGAGACATAGAGTTTATAATTCAATACAAGAGATCAAGAACTGGCTACTGTGAAAGTCGGTATCTTGGTTAGTTTGTCTCAGCGGGATGAACAGGGCACGTAGGAAGCTGTGATTGAAAAGAGGCCTTTTCAGGTCTCTTGCATGTTGGCAAGGTTCTATACCTTGACCTGAGTGGTATTCATCTGAGGTTTTGTTATATATTAACTTAAGGTATTGGTTTTATTCGCTCTTCTCTATGTGTGTTATTTTTCATAGCACAAATAAGAAAAACAGCTGTCAGAGGGGATGGGGTGGGGAGGACTGGGTGAAAGGTGAAGGGATTAGACAAAGAACATATACGCAAAACTCGGAGACACAGACAGCAGCGTGGTGATGGCCAGAGGGAAAGGGGGTGGGGCCTGGCTGGAGGTGAGCAAAATGGTGGAAAACAGGGCCTCCTATAAAGTGTCAACAATAAAACTAAAGTTTACAAGAAAGAAGGAAACCATCTCTAGCTGCCTCCACACCATGTTGCAATAACATATTCTATCACACATGTCATTCGTGATAAGTTTGGTTTCTTCAGAATTAATTTATAATTTTAATAATTTGTAAAAATCACATTTTTCTCACATCTTTACATGTTTTCCACCGGTGATTTGGGGAGAGGGAGCCAGAATTTGGTATTAACCTTCCATCTTATCAAAAAACAGAGCTTTTATCACTTTTTTTTAAAATTGGCACTTGAATTTTTTTAAAATTACTTAAGTCCCAGTCCTTCTGATTAAGTTTTACATATATACATAAAACTTAAATATATATTTAAATATATATTCTTTGTATATTTAAATATAGAGAAAATAAAATTTAAATATATTTTTATATTTTATATTTCATTTATAATATAAGCAGATCAGTAAATATATGTGAATAAATATTACATATGTAAAATATGCATTTCTATATGTGTAGAACATATATTTATGGGATAATTATGTCATAATGGCCATCATAAACAAATCAATAAACAAGTGTTGGAGAGGATATGGAGAAAAGGGAACCGTAATACATTGTTGGTAGGAATGCAGACTGGTACAGTCACTGTGGAAAAGAGTATGGAATTTCCTCAAAAAACTAAAAATAGAACTGCCTTTTAACTTGGCAATTCCACTGCTGGGGTTATACTCTAAGAACCCTGAAACACCAATTCAAAATAACCTGTGCACCCCAATGTTCATAGCAGCATAATTCACAATAGCCAAATGCTGGAAACAGCCTAAGTGCCCATAAGTAAATGAGTGGATTAAAAAACTATGGTACATTTACACAATGGAATTCTATGCAGCAGAAAGAAAGAAGGAGCTCCTACCCTTCTCAACAGCATGGATGGAACTGGAGAGCATTATGTTAAGTGAAATAATCCGGGTGGCAAAAGACAAATACCATATGATCTCACTTATATGTGGAACCTAATTAACAAAACAAACTAATGAGCAAAATAGAACCAGAGATATTAAAATAATGAACAAGCTGACAGTGACCAGAGGGGATGGAATAACGGGAAAAAAGGAGAATGGTCCAGTCAAGAAACATATGTAGCCTGGCTGGTGTAGCTCAGTGGATTGAGCGTGGGCCTGTGAACCAAAGAATCACGGTTTGATTCCCAGTCAGGGCACATGCCTGGGTTGCAGACCAGTTCCCAGCAGGGGACGCACAAGAGGCAACCATACATTGAGATTTGTCTCCCTCTCTCCTTCCGTTCCTCTCTAAAGAGAAATAAAAAAAAAAATTAAAAAAAAGAAACATGTGTAAAGGACCCATGGACAAAGACAATGCCATGGGGGGGGGGTGGATGATTGAATGTGGGAGATGGGGGTGGGTAGGGCTGGGGAGAGTAATTGGGGAAAAGAGGAACAACTATAATTGAACAACAATAAAAAATTAAATATATATACATATGAGGACTTTTAATCAAACTGTAAATATATGTATGTAGTCATAGTTTGAAGTTTAATGTTTTACTGTTTGCTTTTAATATGATTGCATTTTCTTATATTTTTAAATATTTAAACATCTATACAATTTGTGATGACCACAAATATTTGACCTGATGGATATACATGTTGTATTCTACCATTTTCCCATTTATTATAAGAAAAGTTGATTATCTCTAAATCTACATCACTCATAATCATTCTATAGTAACTTGTTTTTACATGAAAATACATTCTTAGGATGATATCTTAAATTTGAAATCATTGGACTACAGTACATTAAGAGCTTCTGGATTAAAGACAAGCTATTTTTGAAAAAATTTTAATACTCAGTGCTGTATTTCCTGTCAGAATCCTTTTAGCAATTTGAACTCTTAGCAGTGATATGTGAGATGATCTATTTCAGCATACGTAGTAGGTTAATAATTTTTAAAACTTTTTGAATATGATATTTTAAAATTGTATTTCTGTATATTTATAAATTTTACTGTGATTGAAATTGATATTTTTTATTTTTATGTCTATGTTTATTTTGTAAGTTTTTTATAGAAACACATTTGACATATAATGTGGTACAAATTTAAGGTCAACAACATGTTGATTTGTTCCATTTATATATTGTAATATAATTGCTGTTTTAGTGAGAGCAGCTCTATCACATCACATAATTATCGTTTCCTTCTGTGGTGGATATAATCAAGAGCTAGTCCCTTAGCACATTTGATGATTAGTATTCGATATTGTTGTCTCTATTCACTACGCTGTGCGTTAGATCTTAGAAGGTATTTATCTCCTAGTTGCAAGTTTGCACCCTTTAGTAACATCTCTCCTATTCCCCCACCCCTGAGCCCATGGTAACCACTGTTTTACTCTGTGTTTTTATGAATCTGTCTTTTTCAGATTCCTCATATAAGTGATAGCATAGAGTATTTGTCTTTCTCTGCCTGACATCTTGCTTAGCATAACCTCCTCAAGACCTACCCATGTTGTCATAAAAAGCACGACTTCTTTCCTTCCCATGGTTCAGTAATACTTCATTTGTATCTATACCACATTTTCTTTATTCATTCATCTGTTGATGGGCACTTAGGAAATATCTTGGCTATTGTAAATAATGCTACAGTAAACATGGGAGTGCATATAATTCTTTGATATCCTGTTTTTACTTCCTTTGGTTTTATACAAAGAAGTGGAATTGCTGGATCATGTGGTTCTATTTTTAGTTTTTCAAGGAACCTCCATATTGTTTCCATAATGGCTGAACCAATTTACATTTCCATGAAGAGTGTATAAGGGTTTCTTTTTCTTTACATCTTTGCCAACCCTTGTTAATCTCTTGTCTTCAGAGGATGAACAGAGGAACTAAATAGACATTTTTTTTTTTTTTCAAAAGAAGACATCCAAATGTCCAGTAGGTACATGAAAACATGCTCAGCATCACTGGTCATCAGGAAATGTGCATCAAAAACACTATGAGATATTACTTCACACCTGTTAGAATGACTGATAAGGTAAGCAGTTTATCTATTGTCCACTTTTCAGTTGGGCATTCTCATTTTTTATTGATTAACAGAACTCTTTTATTTAGTTAGTTTTTGTGTGTAAAAGTAACTAACTATAAGTGCACATATTCTTTTTTATTGTAATGATTTTTCTCATAATAATTCCTTTTGTCTTTTAATATTTGATTTTAAAGATTTTAATTGCTAACTGTAGATTTTTAAAAACCTGTATAGCATTGATCTATTTTTATTGTTCTTTTATTTTATTTTACACTTAAAACATTCTAAATTTCTGTAGTTTTAGGCATGCAACTAGAATTTATTGTATATTTTTAGGGAGTTAAAATTATATATAGTTGTATGATACATATATAATATATAATAATATAAACATAAAACATATAATACATATATCATATATATGAATTGCTGCTTAAGGAGAGAGGAGAAAGAACAAACTCTTTTGCACTCTTTCCTTGGCCTTGGTTTCTCTGACTCACTCATACATACATATATCCCCCGTAAGTAAAAATGATTTTTACTCTAAACTTTATTGGGTTATTGTGAACTTCTATAATGAGATTTCCCAAATATATATTTGCTTGCAGGCATATTGCAGGTATATACATACAAATGTATATACACACAAACACATAAGATTCAGACTAAGGACCTAACATTTTATTTTTGTTTTTATATCATGTATTTATGGAATAAAATTAATTTTTCTTTTGTAGAAATGCTATTTCAATTACATTTTATTTTTCTTCTACAAATGAGATCTCTTTTGGTATTTTCTGTTCTTTGGATAGTTTTACATTCATGTGTTTAAAAAACATTTAAGTCATCTTTAGTATTGAACATATTTAGAAAGACAGTAAATGAGACATGATTTGAAACATTTGAAAGAAATACAGAAAAATTATTGTACCAGAGCCCTTGGGTAAGCATATAATTGTAGTTTAGTAAAACACTTAGATCTGCAGGAGAGAAAAGGTGTGAGGGTTATATACTTCTCATAAAAGATAATATTGAATGTCCACTATACACAAGATATTGTAAAGTACATTACATGAATCATCTCATTGAATCCTTAAAAAAAAAAAAAAAAAAAAAAGCTAGGGTCCCTTTTTACAAATAAGAAAACCAACCTTAAAATAGTTAAATTTTTCCTGTCAGAAAAAAATTGAGATTAGGCCTCCAATCCAAGTCTATCTGACCCCAAAGCCATCACCTTCAGTACTGTGATATAACACTTTCGTCAGATTGTAGCAAACATAAAAGTTTATCTAGTGAGACAAATACTTTCCTATACCTAAATTCTGGATAGAATTTATTGTGTGGATGTTGAGTAACAATGATGGATAATGTCTTCAACCCACATCTTACTGAAAACAGAGTAACATTTTTTAAACAGCCATTTCTTGTATCAACCTTTGATAACAGCTCAGTTCATAACATTAAATCATTACTTGATGGAGGTATTTCTCTGGACAACAGGCTGTGATAGCTCAGATATGTTGTTCTCTATGATCAGCTTGATTTGGGAATGTATTTATCATATGCCCAACATAGGGAGAGTCATAGAGAATCAGAAGGAAGGACTTAATTTTAAAGAAATATCAGGCAAATGGCAAATTCTGTTATAGAGAAAAGTATGTCATGCAGAAAAGTCAATGCGAGTCAGCAGTAATCTGTCCTCAAAATAACCAAGATAGTTCCCTAAAGGAAGGACAAAGTTGAGAGCTGAAGCTGGACTGATTACTTCTCTGCATGTGGAGCTTTAAGAGTCATGTGGAGTTTTAAATTCAGTCCCAAGTCAAGAAATGTCAGAGGGATTGAAAGGCTTTAGAACACTAATTCACCACAGTCTCCCAGCACTCAAGAAACGCGGGGCACAGAGCATGTGTTAGATAACTATCTATGCAATAAAGAGGCAGTGATTACATGAAAGAAAGAATGAATCATTTTCTGAGGACAAAACATTTTTAAAAATTCTATTCTTGCTGGTTACTATTGAGATTAAAAATTTTGACAACATATGAAGATTTAATTTTGTTAACCTTAATTTACAGGACTTTCTCCTTATTAATAATGTAACAATTATATATAGACACATTACTAAATTATTCATTGTAATCATTTTAATAAATAACATTTATCAAACCGTTACATGCTAGATACTATCTTCTCTTCCAGATGAAGAAAATAAAGGCTCAGATAAATTAAGCTTCTTGTCCAAGGTTGTATAGCTGTAACTAGGATTTTGGCCTTATCCTTCCAAGCCCACGCCCTTTATGATTCCGTAAACCAAATATGAAGCCACATTTTCTCCGCTTTACCCTTTTGAGGAATGTTCATCATACAAGTTTCAAATTATCCTAAAGTTTAACGTAAAAAACCCTTTCATGTAGGGGATATGTGTGTATATGAGTGAGAGAGAAAAAGATACCAAGGCAAAGAGGAGAAAGCAAGAGACTTTCTTTTGTCCTTTCCCTTCTCTCCTTGAGTGACAACTGACTATTGCAACTCAGCCAGCACATGAATGGAGTAAATCACACAGCCTGGCTAAAAGGTACTCCTTTATCTATGCATGCTCTTGATCTTAAATGAGCACTCAGTCTTACTCGGTGTTCTGTATTTCTCTTTATGCTCACTACTCTATTCTCAGAAATGTCTACTGTATTTTTTTACTTTTCTAAATGTTCAATCTCTGCCCAGATACCAAGCCATTACTTCCCTCAGATAAGCTCATATATTATAGAAAATACAAGGCCCCCCAAAAAGAAATTTATTTATAAAAATTGTGTATTTGTTCTCACATATTTAAACTTCAGTCACCTTCAAAGTACTCTCTATTTAATGTGATACACCATCTAGACCTTTTCCACTGCTCAAAACAGTTTTTGAACTTGTCACTTTTGATGCCTTTTAGTGCTTCTGCTGTTTTTTGTTTCACCTCTTCCACATTGACAAAAGGTTTCCCTTTGAGGACTTTTTTTCATCCAGGGAAACAAACAAAAAAAAGTGGTTTGGGATGAGATCGGGTAAATATGGAGAGTGGGGGATGGGGGCCATGCTGTTTTTTGTCCAAAACAGCTGAACACTCAGCTCTACGTGGGCAGGTGTGCTTCTAAATCACCCATCATGAAACGGGCAAACACATTGAAAGAGTCTCAAAAAAAATTTCACTGAAGCTCTACGCAGCCTCTCACAACAATGCTAGCTGGTACACTGATACACATGAGTTCCTACAATACTCACCTAGTGGGACAAGCCTTACTACAAGGGGCTTCCCCCCAGAAAGATAATTCTGTTTTTTTTTTCAGGGTACCCCTCCTATAAAAGTCATCAAATGGAAGATCTCTATTATTTCTACCACCAAATCTACCAACCAAACCAGATTTATTTACATACTAGTGTTGTTGGTATAGATGAAGGGGAAGCAGGACATTACAGCTTTCTGATTTTAAAATTACCGTCAGTGAATGAATGGATCAAAAAGCTATGGAATACTATGCAGCAGAAAGAAGGAAGGAGCTCCTACCCTTTGTGACAGAGTGGATGGATCTGGAGAGCATCATGCTAAGTGAAATAAACCAGGTAGTGAAAGACAAATACTGTATGATCTCACCTATGAGTGGAACCTAATCAACAAAACAAACAAGCAAGCAAAATATAACCAGAGACACTGAAATAAAGAACAAACTGACAGTAACCAGAAGGGAGAGAGAAGGGGATGAGGGATGGGGGGAGGAGGAGAAGGATCATCAGGGAATGTGTACAAAGGACACATAGACAAAGGCAAAGGTCGGGTAGGATCAAGGGTGGGGAATCAGGATGGGTTGGGCAGGGGTGTGGCGGGGGAAAATGGGACAACTCTACTTGAACAACAATAAAAAATTAATAAAAAATAATAGAAATAATAAAATAACTTAAAAAATAAAAACTAAAATTAATGAACATATTTTTGTGGGTCTGTGGAACAATTTGTAGGTCCCTAAAACTGTTTCCACTGTGCCAACAAGTCATTAGGCTCTGAGGGAGAACATTTTTACTATCAAATACTAATTCTTGGTGCACTAGGTTGAATCTCCTCCCACCTGCTCAAAGAACTTTCTTCTTTGGTTCACTCCTCTCATTATATTGACTCCTTTTTTAATAGTAAAAACTTACTACCACATGAAAACAAGTTTCAACATCTTCTAGTTTTAAAACAGATGTGAACAAATAATAGAACATTTATTCATTATCTTCCACTTGTTGCTAACTACTCTCTCCACTCACATGTAGAGACAAGCTTTTCTCAGTTCTGCCTTTACTTGAGATTAATGAAATATTTTATTTATTTATTTTTTCAAATATATTTTATTGACTATGCTATTACAGTTGTCCCATTTTCCCCCCTTCATTCCCCTCCACCCTGCACACCCCCTCCCACCCACATTCCCCCTTTAGTTCATGTCCATGTGTCATAAGTTCTTTAGCTTCATTTCCCACACTATTCTTGCCCTCCCCCTGTCTATTTTCTACCCACCATCTGTGCTACTTGTTCTCTGTACCTTTTCCCCCTTTCTCCTCCTACCACTCCCCTGTGGCTAACCCTCCATGTGATCTCCATTTCTGTGTTTCTGCTCCTGTTGTAGTAGTTTGCTAGTTGGCTTTTGTTTTAGGTGTGGTTGTTAATACCTGTGAGTTTGCTGACTTTTACTGCTCATATTTTTTATCTTCTTTTTCTTAGATAAGGCCCTTTAACATTTCATATGATAAGGGCTTGGTGATGATGAACTCCTTTAACTTGACCTTATCTGAGAAGCACTTTATCTGCCCTTCCATTCTAAATGACAGCTTTGCTGGATAGAGCAATCTTGGATGTAGGTCCTTGACTTTCATGACTTGGAATACTTCTTTGCAGCCCCTTCTTGCCTGTAAGGTCTCTTTTGAGAAATCAGCTGACAGTCTGATGGGAACTCCTTTGTAGGTGACTGTGCCTTTATCCCTTGCTGCTTCTAGAATTCTCTCCTTCATTTTCATCTTGGCTAATGTAACGATGATGTGCCTTGGTGTGTTCCTCCTTGGGTCCACCTTCTTTGGGACTCTCTGAGCTTCCTGGACTTCCTGGAAGTCTATTTCTTTTGCCAGATTGGGGAAGTTCTCCTTTATTATTTGTTCAAATAAATTTTCCATTTGTTGCTCTTCCTCTTCCCCTTCTGGTACCCCTATAATTCAGATGTTGGGATGTTTAAAGATGTCCTAAGCCTCTCCTCATTTTTTTGAATTCTTGTTTCTTACTTGTTTTTTGTTTGGTTGTTTCTTTCTTCCTTCTGGTGAACTCCATTGATTTGAGTCCCAGTTTTCCTCCCATCTCTATTGGTTCCCTGTGCATTTTTCTTCATTACACTTATTGTAGCCTCCAATTTTTTCATCTAATTTGTGAACAAAATCAACCAATTCTGTGAGCATTCTGATCACCATGGCTTTGAATTGTGCATCTGATAGGTTGGCTATCTCTTTGTTGCTTAGATGAATTGGCTCTGGGGCTTTGATTTGTTCTCCGGTTTGAGCCATTTTTGTTTCTGGGTTTTGTTTTTGTTTTTGTTTTTTTTGGTCTAGTCGAGGCTGTTATGTAGTGAGGGGTGGAGCCTTAGGTGTTCCCCAGGGTGGGGCAGCCCAGACGCTGGGTAGTGACGCTGTATGTGGGGGCGGGGTCCGAGAGGAAAAAATGGCGCTTGCTCTGCTCACTCTCGGATTCCAGTCCCTTCTGCTGCTTCCCCTTCACCTGGATTACGTGCGCGTGAATGTGGGACCACACGGTCAGCCAGCTGCCTTGCGCGGCCTCACTGGGTCTGCACAGTTGCCACCCTGTGCTCGGGGTCCGCTAGCCACCACCTGTGCACCTGGGGGCTGCCAGCCGCTGCTGCCTGTGTGCCCGGTCCGCACCTCCACTTTTTCCTGCCGTGACTCCGCCCCTCTTACCGGTCTGGATGAATGGTTGTTGGACTTCTGAACAGTTCAATTTTCTGTGAGTTCTGGTTGTTTTCTTGTTTCTAAATCTTTGTTTTCCTTAATTTTGGTTGTGAGAGGAGGCACAGTGTGTCCACCTATGCTTCTTTCTTGGCTGTAAGTCCAAGATTAATGAAATATTTTAATAACGATTATTTCTCATAATTAATAGTAATGAATTATTTTTAAAATTGTTATCCAAGGGGTTTTTACTACCTGTGCTCTCTAGTGTGAGTTGAACACAAATGGTGAGGGCAGACATCCTAGCCTTTCCCACAAACTTAGGGAGAAAACATTGAATTTTTCCACCATTACAAGTGATGTTAGCTGTTGAATTTTTTTTGTAGATGCCTTTTAATCAATCAAAGAAGTGCCTTCTATTCTTGGTATGCTGTGGGTGATATTTTAGCAGAAATTCATGTTGTGTTTTGTCTATTGCTTTTTCCACGTTTATTGAGGTGATCATATAGTTTTCTTCTGTATGCTTTTCATATGGTGGATTGCATTAATTGATTTTTCCCATTTATAAAATTGTGGTGAAATATACATATGAGAAAATATACTATCTCAATCATTTTAAGTGTATAGATCAGTGGCATTAATTATATTCACGTTTTTATGAAACCACCATCCTTCTCTGGAAGTCTTGTCATTTTGTGAAACTAAAATTCTGCACCCATCAAACAGTAGCTCCATTTCACTTTCTCCCTAGCACATGGTAGCCACCATTCTACTCTCTGTCTGTATGATTTTGCCTACCATAAATACCTTATATTAATGGAACTTTACAATACTTGTCTTTTTTGTTATTGACTTATATTACTTAGCCTAATGTCCTCAAGGTTCATCCAGGTTGAAGCATACTGCAGGATTTTTTTAAGGCTAAATAAAATTCTATTTTAGATAGATAGATAATAGACAGATGCTTTTTGCTTATTATTTCATCTGTGGACATTTGAGTTGCTTCTCCATTTTAGCTATTGTGGATAATTCTGCTATGAATACTGATGTATAAACAACACTTTTGAGACTCCCCTTTCGACTCTTTTTAGTATATACCCAGAAGTAGAATTGCTGGATTCATGGTAGTATTCTTTTCTAAGGAAACTCCATATTATTATCCACAGAGAATGTAATGTTTTACATTTCCACCAACAGTGCACAAGAGTTTCAACTTCTCCACAGCCTTGCCAATATTTATTTTCTACTGTTTTGATAGTAGCCATTCTATTCTGTAGGAGGTGTTATTTTATTGTAGTTTTGGTTTGCATTTTTGTAATGATTAGTAATTCTGAGTATCTTTATGTACTTACTAGCCATTTGTATATCTTGTTTGTAGAAATTATGCGAGGACTTTGTCCAGTTGAAGTTTTTTCATTGTTTTTCTTTTGCAAAATTCTTTGGGCTATTCTAAAATACTAGGATCAGCTTGATGTTTACAAAAAAAAAGAACTTAGAGGGATTTGGTATTGCTTTGAATCTTTAGATCAATTTGGGGAGACTTGACATTAACATTACGGACACTTCCAATTCATGAAATATACTACATCTCACCATTTATTTAGGCCATCCAATTTCTCTCAGTAATTTCTTCTTAAATATAATCCTAAACATGTTACAGATTTACATATTAATATGATATTAAAAATGACCTTTTAAAGTTCAAGTTCCAATTATTTGTGTTAGAATATAAGACAATTAGTATTTGTATATTGATTTTTTATCCTGCAACTATGTTAAATTTACTTCTAACTTTGCAGTTTTCAAAAAGATTCCTTAGGATTTACCACACATGTGATCCTGCCATCTGCAAATAAAGAAAAACATGTTTCTTCCTTCCCAAAATGCATGCTTTTCATTCATTGATCAATAGAGTAGTGAGAGCTAATATCTTCTTGTTCCTAAATTTGAAGAAAGTATTAAGTTTTTTAACCTCAGGTAGATGTTACTATTAGGGTTTTATAGATGTCCATTATCATGTTGATGCAATTACCTCCTAATCTTAGTTTCTGGGAATTTATGGGACTGGCTGTTTTTCTTACTGTCACAATTCCTTGCTTCTTACATTTTCTAGTTATTTATTGGGTGTTGGGTATTGTTATTTTATGTTGATGAGTCCTTGGCTTTTGTAACCTTTGTTTAAAGATTATCACGCTGTCCTGACCAATGTGACTCAGTTAGTTGGGCATCATTCCACAAAGCAAAAAGCTACCATTTCCATTCCTGGTCAGGGCACATGCCTGGGTTGCAGGTTCCATTCATGTTTGTTTGGAGTGCATGTGACGGGCCACCAATCAATGGTCTTCTCTCACATGGGTATTTCTTTCCCGCTTCTTCTCCCTCCCTCTCCCTAAAAATAAAAAAATAAATAAATAAAGATTATTACACTTTTTCTGGAAGACATGTTTATTGCAGATTAGTTTGATACTTTTGAGTCTTGTTTGAAATTTTTGACAGGATCACTGTTGATTAGTGTTTATTCTAGGAATAATTTAGTTCTACTACTCAGGTAAAGTGCTACCAAGGGAGTCTCTATGGACTGCTCTGAAGATCATCAAGGACTGTCTGCTCTAGGTGGTCAAGTCAAATGACTCTTTTCACGGCCTGAGTGCTGGCAAAGCTACAGTTTACGGCACCTTTGCCATTTTTTGCCTGGCCTCATAGTCTTGTTGTATGCATGTTCAGTTTAGTTTAGCCACAGACCCAAGGGGACTACTAGGTACTGTAGATTCTTGAACCTCTTTCCTTGAATTTTTTTTCACCTGGAGCTTCGCTTTTCAAATTTTAGTTACCTTGAACTCACTGAACTGAAATATTTCCTCTTCAGCTCGTGAGATCACCATACCCTGCTTGTGGCTGTCCTCAATCCATTGTGGTCCTGATTGTGCCTCCACAAGGAGGACCACGGTGCTTCTGGGCTCGTTTCTATCACTTCCCCCCTTTTTTAGCGACTATAATTGCTCAATGTATATTTCCCAATATTTGAAAACAGATGTTCGATATATTTTGTCCAGTTTTCTAGTTATTTCTACTACTAAGTGCAGACCTGCTACTTTATCATGGTTGGAAGCAGTCCATGTTACATTTTTTAAAGCAGGCTACTTTTAAAAAGCAGTTTTAGATTCATAGTTAAACTGAGTGGAGCTGAAAGGTTTTCCGGATACTCCCTGCTCCCATGCATTTATAACCTTCCCCATTATCAACAGCCCCCTTCATAGTGTACATATGTTACAATTGATGAACCTACATTAAATCATTATTACTCAAAGTCCATACTTCACTTTAGGGTTCACTCTTGGTGTTACACGTTTTATTTGTTTGGACAAATACATAATGACATGTTTAATGTTAGTGATTTCAGATTTAGGCCATATTAATAGGTGCGCAGTGATATCTCAATGTTATTTCAATCTGCATTTTCCTGGAGACATATAATGTGGAACATTTTTATATGCTTATTTGTCTGTCATCTGTATAACTTCTTTGATGAGGCAGGTGTCTGTTATGATTTTTGGCCCATTTTTTAAGTTGAGTTGTATGTTTTCTTGTTGTTGAGCTTTAAGAGTTCCTTAAATATTTTGGTCCACAGTCCTTTATTAGATGTGTCTTTTGCAAGTATTTTGTTCTCTGTGGTTTGCTTTCTCATTCTCATCACATTATTTTGGCAGAGCAGAAGTTTTTAATTTCTTTGAAGTATAGCTTTTCAATTCTTTCTTTCACGGATATGACTTGTGTGTCGTGTAAAATGTCATCGACATGCTGAAGGTCATCTAGATTTTCTCCTGTCATCTTCTAGGAGTTTTATAGTTTTTCATTCTACATTTTGTTTTATGATCCATTTTCAATTGCTTTTTGTGAAGTGTATGTTCTGTGTTTACATTCTTTGTGTTTTGTTTTGTTTTGTTTTGTTTTGTATGGTGGATATCCAGTTACTCCAGCGACATTTTTTGAAAAAGCTGTCTTCACCCCATTGAATTTCTTTTCATTCTGTATCAATGGTCAATTGACCATATTTATGTGGATCTATTCTGGGCTCTCTTTTCTGTTCCATTGATCTGTTTATCTCTTCTTTTGCCAACACTGCAGTATCTTGATTACTGTAGCTGTATAGTAAGTTTTAAAGTTGGGTTGTGTCAGTCCCAAACTCTGCTCCTCTCTATCAATATGGTGTTGGATTGCTGGCTTTTTTGTCTCTCTCTATAAACTTTAGGAAAACACAGTTTTAGATAAACCTTTAATATCCACAAAATAGCTTGTTGGGATTTTTATTGCCTGAATCCTTGTATCAAGTTGGGGAGAATTGTCATTTTACAATATTGAGTCTTCCTATCTATAAATGCAGACTAAGTCTCCATTTATTTAGTCCTTCTTTGGAATATTTCATCAGTTTTATAATTTTTCTCCCATAGTTCTTGTGCATATTTTGACAGGTTTATATCTAAGTATTTTCATTTGTATGTGGGGGTTGCTGATATAAGTGGTAGTGTATTTTTAATTTCAAATTCTACTTATTTATTGCTAATATATAAGAAAGTGATTGATTTTTATGTGTTACCCTTGTATCCTGAAACTTTAATATAATGATTTATTAGTTTCAGAAGGTTTTTGTTATTGATTCTTTTGGATTTTCCATATAGACAATCATGTCATCTGTGAACAAAGACAGTTTTATTTCTTCCTTCCCAATCTGTGTATCTTTTATTTCTTTTTTTTATTGTATTGTGTATAACTTCCAGCATGATGTTTTAAAAGTGTGCTGAGAGGGGACATCTTTGCCTTGTAATTTTTCTATGTTTTAAAAATTACAGAAGTTTATAAATATGGATGCACGAAGGCTACTATACTAAATTTCTTCTTTTTACTTGTTTTATGCTATAATTTATATTTATAATACTTTAATCTGCTTAATTTTTTAACTGACATTAAATTTGCATCCTATGAACAGTGTTATAATATTTAGAAACTGGACATCCTGGAGGTGAATAGGTATTCAATAACTATAAAAATAAAGTGTATTAATAAAAGGACTCTACATTCATTTTGGTATATTGATCCTCTTTTGGAATTAGATTCTAATTCATCAGTACACAGATTTAATTTTCAAATCATTAAAATAAAAGAAAGACTGTCAAATGTTCATTAAAATTTCATTCAAAGTCTCATTGTATAGCACTCTGTTTTTGTATACCGATTCATAGCATGCCATTCATTTTATTGTGAATTTTTCTAAGAAGAAAAGAATCAGTCCTGGCTGGTGTGGCTCACTAGTCGAGTGCCAGCCTGCAAATTAATGGGTGGCCCATTTGATTCCCAGTCAGGGCATATGTCTGGGTTGCAGGCCAGGTCCCCTGTAGGGAGCGTACAAAAGGCAACCATACATTGATGTTTCTCTCCCTCTCTTTCACCTTTCCTTCTCTTCTCTAAAAATAAATAAATAAAATCTTTAAAAATATATATATTTTAATTGAAGAAAAAGAATCATAAATCCACTTTAAATCCCTCTACTTTAAATAAAAATTTCCCAAATAACATTACTCTAGGCATCAATGTATACACATGAAAATATATTGTACCCGAAGAGAAGGATCTGCAATTTGAGATTTTTTAAATATTGGTGAGTAAGCTCTTTATATACCATATACACACTTTTGTACAGTACCATTAATTGTTATTTTAACATGATATTCAAGACAAATAACTAGATTTCCTTATTCATGGATGTCAGGATAATATAATTTATTGTTCATCAGAAAAGTAAGTCAACAAATATAAAGTATGGTGATTATAGTTAATGATACTCTAACACACTTGAAAGTTGCTAAGAGAATGTATTTTAAGGTTCTTACTACAAAAAAGATAATTATGTGAGGTGATGGATAAGTTCAAAATAGTTCTGGCTAAAACAGAGATTACTACCCCCCTTTTAATCTTCTCATCTATCTTCTTCTAAACGGAGTCCACAGAGAGAGAGAGAAAGAGAAAGAGAAAGAGAGAGAGAGAGAGAGAGAGAGAGAGAATATGTGTGTTGATTCTTATTTGAGTGACCCTAATTTATATAGGGTTTGTCAGTGTACATATGGAACCCTCAGGGACCACCTCATTTGTTAACATGAACATATGTTGTTAAGTGAAAAGAACAATGGGGTAGGAAACTTTCTATGCTCACAAAAAAGTCATATACCAGCCTCTTTTATTTCTACAGCACTGGGCAAGTTATTTGCCTTCTTTCTTCCTTGGTTTTCTCACTATAAAATGGGAATAGTAATAATGGTAGTCTCATAGAATTTTGGAGAGATTTGAATAAATTACATATTACATGTAAAGACACTTAAAAAAGAGCCTGGCAGATCTACAAAGAGTTCTACAAATATTAATTATTACTTTTCTCTCTGTCTTATACTCCAGTTTCTGATATTTTTACATTAACATGTATAACTTGAGTGGTATAAAATTTTTAAAAAATGAAACATGGAAAATAGTGAAAAAGTATGTAAGACAAGTAAAAATACTTCTTAAAATTTTAAAAATTTCCTTTTTGTTATACTGTAAATGTTAAGCTTACTAAATGTTGTGACTACCATAAAATCTGTATAAAAGACTAAAATCTGGGATTGTGCCCAGGATTCTGTTTAGAAGCTTGTTGCTTTGGATGAGTACTGATTTTTTCTCTGGGTATTATAGGATATTGGGTCTCTGCTGAGGTGCTTCTCGGGTTGCAACAGGAAATGGAGAGAGGATAAGCATTACCAGTTGGAGACACTCCTCCTGTTCCACAACTTGGGCGACTTCATTTTTCTAAGTTTTATATAGTAGACCCCTGAGGGGGAAAAAAAAACTTGAAAACAATTGTAATGGATCAACTAAAACTTACTTCAAACCTATCAGGCCTATGATGATGACTCACTTGAACAAGGAGAAGTACATGGGCAATGCGCAGAAGAGACTTTTCTTGGAATAAACACTCCTTGTCAATTTCATGAGAATGATCAATGAGACCATTTTTTAATAAGAGGATACCATGATGACCCAAGATTTGTTAATTATTGTGAAAAATCTTTAAATTATATAGTGACTCTCATCAATTTTATAAATCTATTGACAAAAATTACTACTAGATTGCTTTTCATGCTCTTAGAATCTTGAAGTTCAAGGAACTTTGAGGTATGACATTGCAAGTTTTACAAAGAAACTCAATTTTAAAAGAACTTAGAGAATTTGAGTCCCAAAAGGAGGGGTTTTCCCAGACACAACTCACAGAAACTCATTTCCAGCTGAAGTTGGAGCCTCAGAACCTTTTTGTAATGCTGAGATATCAACCAGATACTTTCAATCAAGATCAGTTCCAGAAAATGCCGGCCCAGCTTATATTCAGGATGCTCAGAACATTTTTGGACTATACTCCTCTATTCATGGTGTGTCAGAATTAGAAGGAAAAGGCATTTAGATATGATTTAGAAATCATTTAGTGTTTCTGAAAAATCTTCTTGTGATGTCACATGTTTATTTACCTAGGAAGTATGAATAATTAAAAGTGGATTTATAGAATGGTGATTTTTTCAGGATCTCTAATTTCTGCTGGAGGCAATGTAAATGGCAAGTACTTTATCATGAAGGGTAAAGGGCATGTTGCAGAAACAGTATGTTTTCTTCCATGTATCAAGTATCTTTCTTGTGATGCTGGCTGAAAGATTCAAATCAGAATGATGGGATTGTCTAAGTGGCAGATAAATACCCTTTTTGTCTTTCAAATAATCAATGCAAAAGCAAACCATAGGGAAAAAGTCTCAGATGAAAGTTTTAAAGCCTATGCGTAGAGATAGGCAGACACCAATATGGGAAAACAATGACATTAAAACAAGCAACAGTAGCAAAAAACAGAAAGTTTGGGGGAATTAGAGAAGAGCAGAGCAGTATAACAACACAGAAACTAAAAAGGAAGAAAAGTTGGAAAAGCAAGAAATTTAATATGAAACAATATACACTAGAATTTTTGGTCTACTTAAAGATTAAGTAACTTGCAGAGGGAGGGCATATTTTGCTGCAAACAATACTATAATAAGAAATGGGCAATTTAGTTAGCAAGATCAGTGACAATGTTAGGCTTAAGGTGAAATTGTGCAATGAAAAAGTAAAGGGACAGACTGAGACAAAGATCTGCTATCCGGACCAGAAAACTGTTCCCATCTCTGTAGGGTAGAAGGAATGATGCTTAAAATGGACTTAAAATTGTACAATTATTTTATCTGTATTTGTAATGAAATTGAGTATATTTGATTTAACTGCTTCATTTCCTTATAATCTATCCATACTTCAGTGACTGAGAAATTCTTAAATCATTCAGTTTTATACAAGCCCTTGTTGCAGAATACTGAAATAGATATTTATTTTTAAGGATGCCTCCATGGTGCAGCTAATAATATTTCTGTTATAATAGAAGCAAATGAATGCAGTTGAATCCAAGTTCTTTTCTATGCTCAAGAGTATTGACCATTTACTTTTTCTAGAAGTAACTTTTGCTTCATTCTATCAAAGAGATTAGGATACTTTGTGTAGTGATTTTATTTATTGGTTCCTGGCATATACTGGGCACTCGATTAATGCTTCCTGATAGACTGAAATATTGGTTTATTTCTTAACCACCTTCAACTTTCCCATACAACAAATTAAAAATTGTTACTTAAGGATCACCAAAAGTACTCATGTACTAAATTGAAAAAAATACAGAGCTTTATTTTTTTTTCTTATTTGGGTTTTCAAGTTAAGAAATTTGAACTGGCTCACTTCTGTGTGAATTAAATAAGCTTTAAAAAGTTCTTGCATTTTTATAACTTCAAATTATTTCCAAAAATTATTTTAATTGAATTAACTAGGCAAAACAAAATTGACACCTTCCCTAAGTTAAAATGATATGCTTGATTGAAAAATATATGAAGTCAAAATAGCACAATTGATTGTAACTATAGGCATAGCTGATAGCTGCAATGTTTGAGTTTTAAATACAAATTTATTAATGGTTTAGAAACAAAAGTATAAAAGCATTAGTTATGTTTTAAAAGTACTATAATTTCCTGAATATTGCTTTACCTGTTAGTTTAGATGATTAGGGGAGTATGATCCTGTCTATGGGTTAGCTGTCCGGATAACCTGTCCTGGTAAACGTAGCTTCCTGTGATCCAGGGTCAGTATAACGAGTTGACATAATCATTGCAGAATGTCCATAAAATCATATTCCTTAGAGGTACACCTAAACAAGGCTCTAGCAAGCCAGTGTCTTCCACCTGACAAACACCAGGTGGCAATCTCGCACATCAGCCAGTTCCCAACACAGAAAATGATTTGTAATTGAGGTTCTACCACTTACTCACCACCAGCACGGTGCTCTTACGTTGGCCCTCAAACATTATTACACTTTGAAATACCTATATTTATTTGTTGACTCTTCTACCTCTGGGCAAGAACTTTCTCCACAGCATGCATAATCGCGTAAGAGTAGATGTCAGTCAGCAGCCATACTGTCAAACTTCCCCCTGGTTTCCTGCCATGACTCTGCTAGGACTCACCCTCCTCAGCTGTCATTATCATATGGTTGGAAGTGTCTTTGCTTCGAACAAAGCTGGGTCCTAGCACGGGTGCCTTTGTTAAGTGTTTTATTCAGGACAGCACTCATAGCTATTTTAATTAGAGGCACAAATTTAAGTGCAAAAAGCATGATGCAAAATATAACTATTTAGCCGTATTTGCAGCTCCTCCTGCCGACTGCACTCTCTATGTGGTTCTAAATTGATCTTGAGCTCTCCATGTACTAACACATAAATATTTTTTCATTACTGAACATATTGGTATTTTATGGTGGTGCTAATTCAAATATCATTAAAATCACATTGTTGTGTTTAATTATGACCAGAGGCTCACAAAGAGACTCATTATTTTGTATTAAATAGTGAATCAATTCCAACAAATAATATAAATGTTCCAAGTTATGCAGGTAACATTGTGACTGCAATATTAAATAGAATCAATTTTCTGTCATTTTTATCAAACAATCATTTGTGAATCATTTCACTAATAGGTCTTATTTTTGTGTATGGGATTACTATTATGGGAAATAAAAAAGATGATTAATATGTGAGCTCTATCCTCAGGAAATTTACAATCTAGTGAGTAGATGTATCAAGTAAACTAACGAAATACAAACACTTAACAGACAGACCAGAAGTGGGCAAGAGAAGAAATTATGCCTGCTCCAAGGTTTCAAGTGTCAGTGCCTCAGAGAATGAAGCATTAACAAAAACAGACATGTCAGTAGAAGGAACTGATCTGGTGGCAAAGGATAAGAGAATGAGTTTGGTATTGAGTATGTCAAACTTCAAGTGTGAATGACACATCAATATGGAGATATCCTGTTGAAAAACCAGTAATGTTTTCATGAACCAAAGAGTGGCAATGTTTGAATTGTTTTGAAGCAATGGTTTTCAAGTTTCTGGTATGAATACTCCTTTGCATGCTTTAAAATTATTGAAATCTCCAAAGAGGACCTTTCTTTCTTTCTTTTTAAATTTTTAAGGATGACATTGATTAATAGAAATATATAAGTTTCAAGCGTACAATTCTATGATACATCATCTGTATATTGCACTGTGTACCTACAGCCCAATGTCAAATCTTCTTCCATCGGCGTATGTTTGACCCCCTTTCCCTTTACTATCCCCACTCCTACCCTCTGGTAACCTCCATATTGTGTTCTGGTCTATGAGTTTTGTTTGTTTTTCTTCTTTGTTTCTTTGGTGCTTTCAGTTGTATATTCCACACAAAGAGGACATTTTTATTAGTTATATCTATAAATATTTACAATGTTATAAATTAAAACTGAAAAATTGTAGAATCAGTATTGAACAGTTTAAAACTATTTAAAAGCCTTATATGGCAATATATTTTATGAAAAAGTAACCACATTTAAAAAAATATTAGTGAGAAGAGTGATATTGTTTTAAATTTTGAAATTACATTTAATGTATGGCAATAAAAAATAGTTGGATTTTCCTATCTGCTTCTGCATTCAAGCTGTGCTGATATCATATATCATGTAGATTCTGGAAAATACCATAATAAACACCTGAGAAAATATGAGTTAAAAAAGCAAATAATACATAAGTATTATCACAAAAATAGTTTGATCTTAGAGAACATGCTTTGAGTTCTTCATATATATATATAGATACCTATTTTAATGCTCAGAATATTGTACATTTTTATAAAATTTTCATATGCATTTTAAAAGAATGTATATTCTGCTGTAAATGTGTAAAATTTTCTATAAGTGTCAATTACATCTAGATGGTTGATGGTAGTACTCAAATCTTCTGTAGCATTATTAAATTTCTATGTAACTATTCTATTAACTGTTGTGAGAGAGAGGGTTATTGAAATATCTGACTGTAATTGTGGACTTGTCTATATTTTTCTTGAAGTTCTATGAGTTTTTGCCTTGTGTTTTTTTGAAGGTCTGTAACTAAGTGTTTATGAATTCAGGATTTTAAATTCTCTTGCAAAATTCAAAGTTTTGTCATTATGAAATGACCTTAGTTGCACCTGCTATTGTTTGCTTTAAATATACTGTGATGTTAATGTAACCACTCCAGGCCTTTTCTTTTTTTAGTGTTAGCATGGTGTATTTTTTCCATCTTTTAAATTTCAACCTATTTTTTCTTGTATTTAAAATGGGTTATTTTATAAAAGGAATTGTTTTATATTGAATCTGACCATGTTTCTTTTTTATGTGAAGCATTTCGATCCCTTGCCTTAAATGCTATTAGATTTGATTGATACTATTAGGTTTAAATCTATCATTTACTATTGTTTTCTACTTGTTTCATGGGTTCTTTGTTCTTTTTGTCTTCATTTCTCATTGTCTGTCTTTTTATAGATTAATTGCATACTGTTACAAATCTATTTTACTCCTTTTTTGATTATAGCTGTAAGTTTTTTTTTTTTTAAATGTTAGTGGTTGCTTTAAGGTTTAAATGTGGACAGCTTCAAATGACCACAGTTTACCTTCAAGTGACATTATATCCCTTAATATATGGTATTAAAACTTTACAATACTTTTATTTCTTCCCTCCTGACCTTTATGTTATTATTATACACATTTGTTTTACATACAGTGTGGGACAAAAGTAAGTTTACAGTTGTGAGCATGCAAAATACAGAATTCATTCTTGTATTATTATTTATTAATTATTGTATTATTTTCCATGTGAACAACTGTAAACCTGTTTTTGCTTTACCCTGTATTTGTGAACCACTCACTACATTAATATGTTTGTTTAAATAATTTTATTTTAAAGAGACTTACACAAAACAAAAAATATTTATTATATTTATGCATGTAGTTATTGCTTTCAGTGCTTCTCATTCTTTTGTATAGATGCAGATTTCCACCCAATACCGTTTTCCTTTTATCTGAAGACTGACCTTAACACTTCCTGTAGTCTGAGGCCACTGATGGCAAAAACTTTAGTTTTTGTACATCTGAAAAAATTATTATTCTTCATTTTTAAAAGGTATTTTTATTGGTAATAGAAATCTAGGTTAATAGTTTATTTCTTTGGGTAATTAAATACATTCCTCTTTTATTTTCTTGCTTGAGTTATTTCCAATAAGAAATCTGTTGCCTTACTTATCTTTGTTCCTCTGTATATAATGTGTTATTTTTCTCAGTGATATGATGACTAGCAAGGTGAAATCTAAATAAAAGAAAAACTGAACCAAAATAGTAAATACAATTTTAGTGTAGAAAAACCCTTTTTAGATGGATTTTTTGTATCTGTCGATTGACCTTTGCACACATTCTGACAATACCATAAAGTTGTCCTCTTACCATTTGTAAATTTCTTTTTTGCCCTACAAGAGTTCAGGGTCAATAGACCTGCTAGATAATAGTACCAAGATGAGAAATTAGCTTAAAGATTGCTTTGAAATTACCCAAGATGTGTTTAATCAAATGTAAACATGTTTTCTTTTTCTAGAAGAGTATCATAACTGATGCAAC
The DNA here is from genome assembly GCA_004027475.1 of Anoura caudifer. Lineage (NCBI taxonomy): Eukaryota > Metazoa > Chordata > Mammalia > Chiroptera > Phyllostomidae > Anoura > Anoura caudifer. Next base: position 189,925 of record PVKU01001603.1, read on the forward strand.
TGAGTAAATTAATATATCCATTCCAGCATAAAAACCATGTATAGTGACTTATCATGTTGAGAAAAAATGTTTTTCCTTAAGATAGTTATGAACACTAAAATATATATTTGAGGATTCGCAACATGAAAAAAGGTAAAAATAAGGAAGTCTCTTTTTCTTTTCCTTTCTCTGTTTCAGAATTGAAAAGTTCTCCTCTCAATCAGTGCAGAATTTCCAAGCAAGAGCAGTGGAAAAGTTGGAGCTAGAATTGGTCAGGGAAGTGACTTGGGCACATCATTACGCCTTTGTATACCATACAATTTCTCATAACACCTTTGTTTCAGATTTCTAAATCTCCAAGTTAGATCCTATTCATTCTCTACCATTACCTGTTTTCTTCTCATTCTTATTTATTGTACATAACAAAAAGATCTCATTGTCTTTCAAGTCTTTCATTTGAATCTGGCAGGCATTTGTATTCATGTTGATAAGTAAACTTATCGCTCACTGTCCTTTCTCTCTCCACGTGTCTTCCTTTCCTTAAATATAAGTGTCTGACTTTGCCCTCAGGTTGTCCTCAATTCTCCTCAACCTCTTTCATTTCTAGCACCATTTTGCTTTTCTCCAATGTACCTAAGTCTTAAACAAGTTAATTTTTAAGCATGATTTGTATAAAATATTATGTCCAAATTGGCAAGTTTTGATACTTGTGCAAACTTGTGCAACTACAACTTCAGGAAAGAGAGATAATTTCACCCCAGAAACCTCTCTCATGCCCCTTTCTAGCCAGTTTACCACCTTCAAGAGGTAATCAACAAGTATTATTCTAATACATAACTAGTTATGCCTGTTCTTAACTCTAATGTGAATAGAATCAACTTGTATGTACTGTTTTGTGTCTGGATCTGAATTCTTTTGCTAAATACAGTTGTGATATTAATTCCTGTTAAAAGTGCAGTGCTTTGCTAATATTTACTCCTGAGTTGTATTCTATTTAGTGAATATGCAACAATTTGTTTATCCATTTACTTCTTGATGGATATTTTAGTATTTTTTTGCAGTTTTAGCTGTTATAATTAAAGCTGTTATCAATTTTATATACGTTTTTGTATAAACATATATGTTCATTTACTTGGAGCAAATATTTAGTAGTAGAATTGCTGGATCTTAGGGTAGATTTATGTTTAACTTCATTAGAAAATTCCAAAGGGGTCTCAAAAGAAGTTGTACCATTGTATACTCACATCATTAAAGAAAGATCTGGTTGTTCTTCAAATTTGCCCTTTGTTATCATTTTTTCTTTTTAATGTAGCTACCCTACTGGGTGGAAAATAATGTTTCATTAGAATTTTAAATTGTGTTTTTCTAACAGTCAATGATATAAACATCTTTTCATGTGGTTATGGACCATTTTTTGTCTTTTGTGACATGAATGTTAAAGTCCTTTGACAATTTAAATAGATTATCTTTTTTTCTTATTGACTTGTTTTTAAATATTCTCTAGATATGAGTTCTTTCTCTAATATGTGTTTTCAAATGTATTTTCCTTATTTTAGAGTGACTTTTTAAAAAAGATTTTATTTATTTATTTTTAGAGAGATAGGGAAGGGAGGGAGAAAGGGAGGGAGTGAAACATCAATGTGTGGTTGCCTCTATCACACCCCATAATGAGGATATGGCCTGCAACCCAGGCATGTGCCCTGACTGGGAATGAAACCAGTGATGCTTTGGTTTGCAGGTCTGAGCTCAATCCACTGAGCCACACCAGCCAGGGTTGTAGAATGACTTTTTAAAATTTTCCTCTGGCTTTATTAATGTATAGTTGACATATAAAATTGTCAGTATTTAAATAGATAACATAAAGGTTTGATATACATATACATTGTGAAATGATTCTTGATGGTACACTTTTATGTTCAAGTTTTTCATTTTAATGAATTAAAATTTATCAATCTCTTTTATAGTTTATTTACGTTGTGTTTAAGAAGTCTTTCCCTAGAGCGTGACATCAGAAAGATGGCTGAATATGAGATCCTAGCTTGTATCTGCACAGCAACAGTAATTTGGTAACCACCCACAGACACACACACCTTATGGGAGCTCTAGAATCCAGGTAGGGGGTGATAAAATTCTGGAGGAACCCAAGATCAAAGATGGTCACTTTGAGAAGTCAGGCCCATGCCCAGGTAGCAGTCTTGTAGACCATGGTCCCAGCTATAGATCTAGAAACAGCCCCATCACCCAGTGGACTCAGCTACAACACTTTTGGTTACAAGCACCACCTGCCAAGTGAGAAGAGATGAGTCATACCTGCTCATTCCTCAGGTAATGGGCCTGCTGAACTTGATCCTGGTTGTGGATCCTGAAGTGATCCATGACCTGGTTCCACCTCTACTCACCACAGGCCAATATTACCCTGATACCAAAGCCAAACAAGGACACCTCAGGAAAAGGAAACTCCATGCCAATATCTCTGATGAATACAGATGCAAGAATTCTCAACAAAGCATTAGCAAAACAAATTCAACAGCACATTACAAGGATCATACTTATCTTTGTTAAGGGCATGGAGAACACACAAAAGGAAAAGGATACTCTCTGCAAAACACGGTGTTGGGAAAACTAGATATCTACATACAAAAGAACAAAGTTGGACCATTACCTTACACTCTACATAAAAATTATCTTGAAATGGATTGAAGACTTAAATGTAAAAGCTGGAGTTTAAAACTCCTAGAAGTAAACACAGAGGAAAAGCTCCTTGACATTGGTTGTAGCAATGATTTTTTGGATATGACACCAAAAGTACAAGCAACAAAAAAAAAGTGAAAAGTGGGACTACATCAAACTAAATAAAAGGTAACCAAAGGAATGGAACAAAATATTTGCAAACCAAATATCTGTTGAAGGATTAATATCCTTAATGTATAAGGAACTCATGTAACTTAGCAAAAAGAAAAAAAAAAAACAACTAAGCAAACATAAGAGCCCCACCACAACTAAAAATTGGGAAAAGGACCTCAATAGATGTTTTTTCAAAGAAAACATACAAAATGTCAATAGGTATATGAAAAAGTGCCCAACATCCCTAATAATCAGAAAATGAAAATCAAATCACACTATAATGTCATTGAACACCTAATAAGTTGTCCATTATCAAAAAGACAGGAGACAACAAATGTGGGCAGTGATGTTTTAAAAAGGGAATTCTTGTATGCTGTTGGTGGGAATGTGAATTGAACACTGTCTAAAAAAGCATTAGGGCAAATATAATATAGAAAACAGCATAGAAGTTCAAAAGACTAAAAATAGAACTACCATATAATCCAGCAATTTCCCTTATGGGTATACATATATCTAAGAAAAACAAAATCATTATTTCAAAGATATATTTGTACTCTTGTGTCCATTACAGCATTATTCACAATAGCCAAGATAAGAAAATAACCTGTCAATCAATGAATAGATAAAAATGTGATATATATTAAAATGGATTATATTTTCAGCCATATTAAAATATAAAAGAAGAAATTCTGTTACTTGTAATTACATGAATTGAACATGGAGTACATTATGTTAAGTAAAATAAGACACAGAAAGACAAATACTGTATGTATTTACCTATATATGGAATCTAAAGAAAGCAAATCCATAGAATCAGAAAGTAGAATGGTAGTTGCCAGAACTTGGCAGTCAGGAGAAAGGGGGGTGGTGGGGAGCAGAGAGACAGAACAAATCCATGTATATGCATTACTTAGTTGATTCTTGCATTTGGCCTGAATAGGATTGAACCTGCAACCTTGGCATACCAGAATAATGCTCTAACAATCTGAGCTACCCGGTGTACAGCAAGGTGAGTATAGTTAATAATGCTGTATTGTATATTTGGAATATCCTAAGAGGGTAAATCCTAAGTGTTCTTACCGCATGAATAAAGGTAACCGTATGAGTTTATAAATATGTTAATTAGCTTGATTGTGGTAAATATTTCACAATGTCTATGTATAACAAATCATCACATTGTACAAATTAACATACCATGTTTGTTTGTCAGTTATACCTCAATAAAGCTGAAGCAAAAAGAATATGTGAGAATCTTGGTGTTTATGAGCACAAACCTAAGGCAGTACTACAAATAGGTGGTACTTTTGTGTGACAAGTTGTGTGTTTTATGCATTTTCACAAAGATATTGACTCAAGTCATGCATTTCATATATCTCTAAAATATGACACAAATGAAGATAACATAACATTTTTATATTATGTGCCCATCCATAATGGAACAATGACAATAAAATGGTTAATGTATGATATTTCAAAAAATATTTAAGATTAGTTGTTGCACAAGAAAATTTGAAGTGTTCTGGAGTTTTATATGTCTTAAATAAAAGAAACTTGAGTAATGGTTTTCCCAATTTAAAAACAGTCCTAAAGTTTATGTGACATTACTCATAACAAATTGTGAAGCTGAAAAAGATTTTGTAAAAGGTCAATAAGTGAGACTTTTTCATCAATCATTGTAGAGGAACAATTGAATTAACTTTGAAGTTTCTGTATAAAAAATATTGCATAATTGTCATTTGAGAAGGCAATCAAAGTGTTTTCAACTAAGAAATACTTGGGGAATAGCATTCTATAAATATGCCAACCAGATAATTAATGATGAGTCAATTTAATGTAATTTTATTGAATTTTATTTGCTTGTGGTATTTGTTGGCATTTTAGTAATTCTAATTTATTTTTATTTCTATTTTCATTCTGAATAAACATATCCATTCATACTTTTAAAAGGAAACAGGTTTTCCTACCCCAAGTTCAGGAGGATATTTTTCTATGATAGGAATTATAGAAATTATTACTAGAAAGTAGAAGCTTTATGGTTCTAGCTTTTCATTAGGCCTATGATTTATCTCAAAATATCTTTGCATGTATACTGAAATAGGAGTTGAGGTTCATGTTCTTTCTTCATAGAAATCTCTATTGTTCAAGCACCATTTGTTGAAACAAAACAAAATGTTTTCCTAGTTGAAATAATTTTATATTTTTGCAAAATTCAATTTACCATATGTGTGTGAGTTTTACGCATATTTTCTGATATCTGTTCTACTAAGGTGATCTTTAAACTAATTCCACATTGTTGTGATTACTTTAGATCTATAAATTATTTTAAAATCAAAATTTTAAATCTCCCAATTATTTAATTCTTTATATAATTCTTTTTCTGTCTGAACTTGAGTTTGCTTGTCAGTTTGTGCAAAAATTCATACTGAAATTTTGACCAAGGTGACCAGAATCTGTAGACTAATTGGCCAGAATTGTCATCTTAATAATATATGACTTCCCACACAGTCCTGTGTTGCTTAATGACAGGTATGTGTTTTGAGAAGTGAATCGTTAGACAATTTTGTTCTTGTGCAGACATCAGAGAGAGCACCTAGACACACCTAGATGGTACAGCCTACCACACACCTGAGCTGTACGGTAGAGCCCGTTGCTCCTGTGCTACAAGGCTGTACAGCATTATACTGTACTGAATGCTGTAGGTAATTATAGCATAATGGGGGCTCTCTGTGGATCTAAATACTTAAACATAGAAAAAGTACAGTAAAATATGATATAAATATTTAAAAATGGTACACCTGTATAGGGCACTGCCATGAATGGGACTTGAGGACTAGAAGTTGCTCTGGGGGAATCAGAGAGTGAGTGGAAGTGAATACAAAGGTCTGGGACATTACTGTGCACTACAGTAGACTTTATAAACGCTGTATACTTAGGCTACACTAAATGCATAAAAATATTTTTTCTATCTTCAATAATAAAATGATCTTAGCTTACTATAATAACTTTTATTTTGTAAATTTTTTACATTTTTTAAATTTTTGGACTCTTTTGTAGTAACATTTAGCCTAAAACAAACACAATGTTCAGCATACAAAAATATTTTTTCTTTATATCCTTTTTCTATAAGCTGCTTCTTATTTTTTACCTATAAACTTTTTTGCTAAAATATAAGACACCAACACATTAGGGTTAAGGTCATTAATATTATTGCCTTTCACCTCCACATCTTGTCTCACTAGTAGCTCTTCAGGGCCAAGAACATGCAAGAACTGCCATACACTATTATAACAATGCCTCCTTCTGGCACACTTCTGGAAGAATCTACAAGAGGCTCTTCTTGAGGAGGTGTCACATTTTTCAGAAATATGTCAATGGCTTGCTTGGTTTGCTTATTTATTATATAATTGCTTATAAGTAGATAATGCACCACAAATATTTCTATCTATTGATCAAAACATTTCAATGTTGGGATCCGTATTTTCAGACAGTTTAAGGAGCTTGTTAAAGTCTGCAAAGTTTCTGCTAAACTTCACTCTGAATTTTCTTGGGGGTTCTTTTTTTCTCCTGCAGTTTCCCTTTCCTTGCCTCTTCTTCAGCTGTGTGTTCTTGTTCCATTGCAATAATTACTCACTTATCAATTTCTGAGGAACCATCTCTAGGAGCCCCTCAATGCCATCCTTATCCACACCCAGGTTAGAGTCGTTTGCCATCTCAAGCATAGCCTTGTTGATTTTTGCAACCTCTTTATTCTTGGTAAATCTTATGTAGTCATGGCCAAACCTCTTGAATGTCTTCTTCCAGCTGTCATTCATATACTACTTGGTGACTCACCCCAAGCCCAAGCAAAGCTTTGGATGCAGTCATAGATGTTGTACTCCTTCGAGAGTTGCATTAGTGTCTTCTTCACATCTTCCTCAGTTGCAGCAGTTGCTTGGGAAAAGGTCCTTCACAGGTAGGAAGCCTTAGAAGCTGCTGTGACTCCTCGAGCCATTTTTTTGGATCAAAGAGGTGGTGTTGAAGGGACAAGCACAGTTTTGACATTGGGATGAAGATCATCAATAAGAAGAGAATGTCTGGGAACATTACCAACACTAAGAAAAATCTTAAGAGGTGTGTTCTTTTCCAAACGATACTTCTCCATTTTGTTGGAATATAGATTCAGGAGGGCATCTTGGAGAAGAACCTGGGTCATCCATGACTTCTTATCACTCCTACAGTACACTGGCAGGGTGTTCTTACTGATGTGCTGGCAGGCCCTGGGGTTCTCACTGCCAGATCACTGGATGGTTTCAATTTGCAGCCTGCACCACTGCCCCCAAGCAAGACTGTTATCCTGTCCTTAAAGCCTTGAGACCAGGCATTGACTTGGCCTCTTGATTGATAAAAGTCCTTTCACACACAGTTATTTCCAGAATGGGGAAGCTTGATCTGTATCTAGTAAATAATTTTTCTCTTAATAGGCTTATTTAGAGTTTTCAGATATTCTTCATCTGCCTTCCATAAGTACTCTCTGACGCACCACTACTTTCACATTATGTAATGAATAATATTTTTTGAACTATTTAAATCACTCAGAGCCTACAGTTAACTCAATATTGTAATTGGGTCCAGCCTTTTCTTCCAACACTGTGAACACATGTTTTGCTTTGCCCACGATGGTCATGGTGCTGAGAGGAATACGCTCTGTGTCTGGTCTTCATCCCTAGGTCAATAGAAGTTTCTCATGTCTGATATAAGCCCTTTTCAGATTTTTTTTGGTCTCATTGCCTCAAATAAAGCAGATCCTTTAATAGTCTTTGTCACTTTGCCCTTGTTCTTTAAGATTGTAGCTGTGGTGAATTGGGACACGCCTGACTGGTGAGCAATAACCATCACTGATTTTCCACCTTCGCAATCTTTAATCACTTTTCATCTTGTTTCCACTTTGACTAACGTGGTCTTTAATGTCAACGTTCGTGGATTTTCTATGCTTAGGGGCCATGATGAACAAAAACCATGAGATTAAATCAAGCACAAGAAAAATGATGCCATCAAAAAATGTAAGTGACCACAACGAACATAAAGGTGCTGCTGGCGTGACATGGCTTATAACAGGAAACTGTTGATAGCAAAGTTTTCAAAATACTTTGAAAGATTACACTCAAATAATAATAATGACTATAGTAAATGCCAAATCAATAACACAGTTGTTTACTCAAGTACTACGTATTGTACGTAATTGTAAATGCTATACTGCCTCATGGCTGGCAGTGCAGGTTTCCTTACACCAGCATCACCACACACACGTGAGTAACGTGTTGCTCCACTCTTTGTGATTGTGATGGCTGTGATATCACAAGGCACTCCTAAACACAGTCCATCATTCATCAAAACGTGACCATGAGGCTCATGATTGTATTTGAAAATGGGGTATCTTCATTTATTGACATTTTCTTGAACTACTTCCAATTATGTATTTTATTTAGTGGTTATAATCTTGCACAATTTTTATAGATTTATTCTATATAGATATGATGACATTTTTGGATACTATAATGGCATTTTAAAATGTAAAATCTGAAGAATTTATTTACATTTTATAAAAATAAAATTTACTTTTTGACATTGACCATATATCTGGGAATATGGGTAATTTTGTTTATTAATTCTCCATGTGTTTTATTTTTTTGTGGGGAATTCCATCAGTTTTGCTACATTTAGACACATTTTCTGTGATAATATTTTTACTTCTAACTGCAATAATTACATTACTCTTTTTTTTGCCTTATACAATAACTAGGATTTTTAACTCAGTGTTCAATAAAAATGGAATAAAAATATCCTTTTATTCTCAATTGTAGGATAAAAATTATCCTTTCAACATTAAATATGATGTTAGCTAGAAGTTTTTTGTAGATATTCTCTATCAAATTGAAGAATTTCTCATTTCTAGTTTACTGTGTGTTTTGCATAAATGCAGATTAAATTTTACCACATGCTTTTTAAACAATTTCTTGAGAAGATCATACGATTTCTTTCTATTACACTTTTAATGCCATGAATAATAGTTATCAGTTTTTGATGATAAAACTAACCGTTCACTCTGGGATAAAACTTTCTTTGTCATGTAGCACTATTATTCTTCTATATACAATGGATCTCTTTCCTCTTCGAATCTTTAAGAGTTTATCTTTAAGATTTTATCTTTAATACTAGTTTTCAGAAACTATGATGTGGCCCAGTGTAATAATCTACATTTTTTGTGTGTGCTTTGAATTTAAAAGGCTTGGATTGGTAGCTTATAATAACTAGTTTTTATCTAATACAGAAAACTTCAGCCACTGTTTCTTTAAATTTTTTTGTGTTGTCTTCTGCTGCGATGACTTCAATTACCCATGTATTAGGCCATTTGAAGTTTGCCCACAGCTCACTGGTGCTCTGTTCATATTTTTTTCAGACTTTTTTCTCCATGTGTTTTATTTTGGATAGTTTTCATTGTTATTTCTTCAAGTTCATTAATCATTTTGCCTTTAGTATCTAATCTCTTTTTAATCCTATCCAGTACAGCTTTCATCTCAGGCTTTATATTGTTTATCTATAGCAGTTTGTATACATCGTGTGTGTGATGTATATGTACACACATATACATGTGTGATGTAGATATACACATATACATATACATGTGTGATGTGTGTGTATGGTGCCTCCATGTAACATCTCTTCCTATATCTTTGCGTATGAATTTTATCATCAGGATCATATCATGGTCTATTTCTGTTGCTTGATTACTCTTCTCAGTGTGAGTTGTATTTTCCCTAGTAGCAGACATTGCAGATTTTACCTTTGGGATTACTTGATATTTTTGTATTCTTACAAATATTCTTGAGTTTTGTTTTGTTTTTCCCTTTGGGAACAGTTTACTTATTAAAATGTACTTTGGTCTTTGTTTTTAAGCTTTATTAGATAGGACCAAAAGGACTTTCATTTAGAGTTCATTTTATCCCATAACTGAATAACTACCATTTTGAGTACTTAAATGCCCTATTAATTCTGAGGGTTTTTACTGTCTTGTGGGAACATAAAATATTCCTGGCTTGTGTTGGTGTCAAAGATTGTTCTGCCTATCCCTTGCTTTTCTTTTTTTCCTCAGGCCTTGGATAATTTTCCCACAATACACATGTTCTGAGTACTCAGCTAATGTCTCCAGCGGGTGCTCTGTGGATATCGAGAGTGCACACAGTGCGGCTCTCTTCTCTAGCTGCCTTGCCCTTCCTTGGTCCCACTTCCCTCCTCTCAACACAGAGATCTTCACCGCTTGCCCTGCAACCTAGAAACCTTCTCCTGGCAGTAAACTGAGAAACTGCTTATTTCAGTGATCTCTCAGTGATTCTTGTCCTGGGTTCCCTGAGGTCCTATAACTGATATTTATTTTTTTATACGTTTGTGTAATTCATTGGTCTTTTTAGCAGGAAAATAAAATATGATCTATGTTATTTCACCTTGGCCAGAAGGAGAATTTTTGCTGCTTCTTTTTGGTCTCCTGCTGGAGCTTCCCATAGGCTGAACTCAAGCTGAAGTCAGTGGACAAGAGAACCAGTTGATATACACAACTGAGGTTAGTCTTACTGGATATAGAACAGGGTGGAGAAGGTCAATGAGAAAATCTGAAGGGGCAAATAGAGGATGTTCATCATAAAATTACCAATGTGATCTTTATCTTAGCCATTTAAGGAAAGTTATTCCTATAAATAAAATGGACTAAGGTATTTGGCTTCATTCTCCACTCTGCAACAAAAGATAAACTCAACCATCTGCAACATAGGATACACTAAACCATTCTATTACTCAATACTTCTGAAAATATGGAAGTCTCCTGATTTACACTTGTTTTTATTCCAATGCATAATTTCAACATACAGTCTTTTTTGGCTATTTTTTCATCCATGTTTTTTAAAATAGAGGGGAAATTTTATAAATCCAAAAATTAAGAGTTCAGTCTCATTTTTATTTGGTGGTTCCTCGATACCTACACTCAAGTTGAATATCTCTATGCAATATATCCAAATAACAGTAATGGATGTGATTTACTGAATGATCTTTGTGTAGATACATGGTGTACCATTTACAGGTAATTTTCTTTTTCTTTATTTTAAATTATATTTTTATTATTCTATTACAGTTGTACCATTTCTCCCCCATCATTCCCCTCCACCCTGTACACCCCCTCCCTCCCACATTCCCCATTTAGTTCATGTCCATGTGTCGTAAGTTCTTTAGCTTCTACTTTTCCCACACTATTCTGGCACTCCCCATGTCTATTTTCTACCTACTGTCTCTGCTACTTATCCTCTGTACCTTTTCCCCCTCTCTCCTCCTCCCACTCCCATGTTGCAAACCCTCCATGTGATCTCCATTTCTGTGTTCCTGCTCTTGGTCTGGTGTTTGCTTAGTTTGCTTTTGTTTTAGGTGTGGTTGTTAATATCTGTGAGTTTGCTGTCTTCTTACTGTCCTATTTTTGATCTTCTTTTTCTTAGATGAGTCCCTTTAACATTTCATATAATAAGGGCTTGGTGATGATGAACCTCTTTAACTTGACCTTATCTGAGAAGCACTTTATCTTCCCTTCCATTCTAAATGACAGCTTTGCTGGATAGAGCAATCTTGGATGTAGGTCCTTGACTTTCATGACTCGGAATACTTCTTTCCAGCCCCTTCTTGCCTGTAAGGTCTCTTTTGAGAAATCAGCTGACAGTCTGATGGGAACTCCTTTGTAGGTGACTGTGCCCTTATCCCTTGCTGCTTCTAGAATTCTCTCCTTCATTTTAATCTTGGCTAATGTAATGATGATGTACCTTGGTGTGTTCCTTCTTGGGTCCACCTTCTTTGGGACTCTCTGAGCTTCCTGGACTTCCTGGAAGTCTATTTCCTTTGCCAGATTGGGGAAGTTCTCTTTATTATTGGTTCCAGTAAGTTTTCCACTTGTTGCTCTTCCTCTTCCCCTTCTGGTACCCCTATAATTTGGATGTTGGGATGTTTAAAGATGTCCTGGAGGTTCCTAAGCCTCTCCTCATTTTTTTGAATTCTTGTTTCTTCCTTGTTTTCTGTTTGGTTGTTTCTTTCTTCCTTCTGGTCCACTCCATTGATTTGAGTCCCAGTTTTCCTCACATCACTATTGGTTCCCTGTGCATTTTTCTTCATTTCACTTATTGTAGCCTTCATTTGTTCATCTAATTTGTGACCAAAATCAACCAATTCTGTGAGCTTCCTAATCACCAGTGCTTTGAGCTATGCTTCTATATGTTAGCTACCAGTGCTTTGAGTTCTGCATCTGATAGGTTGACCACCTTCTGGTCACTCAGATGAATTAGCTCCAAGGCCTGGGTCTCTTCTCCCATTTGAGCCATCCTTGTTTTATTTTGTTTTATTTGTTTTTGTCTGGTCATGGCTGTTATGGAGTTAGGGGTGGAGCCTTAGGTGTTCACCAGGGCAGGGCAGCCCAGTCGCTGGGTTGTGATGCTGGATGTGGGGGCGGGGTCTGAGAGGGAACAATGGCGCTTGCTCCGAGCTCTCTCTCAGATTCCAGTCCCTTCAGCCACTTTCCCCTAGCAAATTGGGCCCTTCTGGTGTTGATTTCCATATGGGTGGGCCTGTGCACGCTCCAGGACCCCAGGGGTCTCCCCAGTGAACTGTCCTGTGAGGCTGGGACTCCCTCCCAGCACCTCAGCCCCTACAAGTATTTTCAATGGGTGGTTTTAGGCTTCACTCCCCGGTGCTGGGGCCCTGCATCTCACAGTCTGTCCTGCTGCCCATTTTCACCTGGTTTATCTGTGTGCGAATGTGTGTCTGTGGTCTGCCGCCTTGTGCACCCTGCTCCGCCTCCTCACGTTTGGCAACTGCTGCCTGTGCACCTGGGGTGACTGCACGTCCTGGGACCACCAGCCACCATCTTCTTTTGCCACGACCCGACTCCCCCAGCCACGGACTCCGCCCCTCTTAGCAGTCTGGGTGAATCGTTGTTGGACTCCTTTAAAATTCAATTTTCTCTCTGTCCTGGTTGGGGTTTTTTTTTTTTTTTTGGTTCTATATTTTTGTTGTTCTTAATCTTGGTTGTGAGAGGAGGCACAGCATGTCCACCTATGCCTCCATCTTGGCCGGAGGTCAACTAATCAGTAATTTTCTTGTTTAATCCTCACAGTATCATTATATACAGTTATTATTTTAATACCTAATTTTTAAATGAGAAAAATGAAACTAACCGATTAGGTATATTCATGAGGACCATAACACAAGTAAGTGAAGCAGTGGTGCTTGGATTCAAGCTCTGGCTTTCTGATTTGAAAGCCTGCTTTCTTGTTGCCTCTTTCTGCTTGATAAAAGAACAAGTAACTCAAGTTCAAAGATTGCTTTCATTGTTAGATTTCAGGGGGAAAATGATAAAAAATTATTCACACTTTTAATTCCAACGTGAAGGTTAATCCCAGTCTCCCTTTAGGCAACTTGCCTTAGACTCTACAGTTTCTCCTCTGTAACTGGTTCTTTTACTGATTTGGCACCTCTCTCGTATTGAACAATGAGCCTACTTTCAACATTTCTCTGTTAGTGAAAGAGAGGGAAAGAGAGAGTATTGAGTTTCAAGCTTTTGATTTAGTTATAGTTATTAAAATATTTTTAGGAATAAAGGTTGCAAAAGTGTACTCTAAAAAAGGGTTACTTAGCATTTCAAAATAGTATCATTGGTGCAAAGATAAAAACATGCTATTTACAAATCATCTTTAAGATAAATGCATATGATGTTTCAAGGATCTTTTCATCTTTAAAATGGAAATGCTATACCTCTCACCTATCTACTACCACAGCAATTTTTACCCAGTGTGCTGCAAGAGGCACATGGGTGTGCCACAAGAATTTTTATAACATGCAGTACCTGCTTGTTTAGTCAGGGACACTGACCTCTTTCCCTTTAAATCATCAAATAAAAAGTGACAACATCTAACACAACAATAGCTGTCGGGTGTAAATAAATCAAAATTATACTTTTTTTCTGCCTAATTGGCAGAAAATATATTTTTTGGTGTGCTGCAGAATTTTACCAATTAGTTTATATGTGCCATGAGAGAAAAAGGTTGAAAATCACTGTACTACTCCACTAAAAGCTACAAAAATAAAATAAAAAGTGTGAATGCAGTTCTGCCTGGTCATGCATTGTTATGCACAGATGGATAGAAGCCAGCTCTTTCCATATTAGCATTATATGACCTCACTCACCTATTTACTGGTGCACAATATTTTCAGTCTATCTTCCAGAAAGAATGTGTGCGCGTGTGTGTGTTTGAAAATAAGAAATAACAGGAAAATAACAGTGTATATGATGAAAAACATGGTCTTTTGCAGGGAATCTATAATTACAGGGCAAGATGAAGGAGGGGACCTTTTGTTGTCTTAGAGTCCCTAACAGTTATCATCAACTGCAACTGATGTCAAAATAAATGTCTCAAATAAGTCATAGGACTTGAAAACAGGCACACAGATGTCATATATTAATTAATTCTCTTAAATGGGAGATGTTCTAGAATAGAGATCAGGTTGTACCAATGTACTTAGAGATCCCTTACAGCTCTGATATTTTATGATCTCAAGAGTTGCATGGGTTAATAAGTAATTTCATCTACATTACTATGAATTTCTGCTGCTGATAGAAATTTGACTGTCGCTAAGATAACAGTGTAAGTACATAGTGTATTTCATAGTGCCTTCACAATGCAATTCATAAAACAAACAAAATTTTAACATTGAGAATATTCAAATATTATTACATTCAACATTTTACCATACAGACGAGAAAACAGGGACTCAGGGACGTGAATTGACTTAGTAACTTCCCAGAGCTAGCTAGTGATAGATCTGGTATTAAACCATGGGGATTTAATCCAGTGCTGTATCTTCTACATGCTAAAAGATGCACTGCACAAGAAAAGGATGAAGTTTACACCATCTTAGAACATTACTGTGTTACATCAGCTGTTAATATTTTATATATTTCATTGCTCCATCAATATAGTGAGTAAACTAATATTTTTTTCTCAGGAGGAATATGAACATTGTTTCAAATGTTTAATTTTAAAACATTTGTGTGAAAGGTACTCCATATATTTCTAATATTTTACATTTTCATATATCAAAAAAGAGATAAAACAGATAATTTTCAAAAACTAGGCATGGGCTCACAGAAAACTTTAGGTTTATCTGAACATTTAATAGGTTGTATTACTACCAGTGACTAAAGTATGAAGAATATATACTTTCATAATTCAGTTGTGTTACTAGCTGCTTATCTCTAATCGCCCCACATCGATAGGTGGTTTCAAACCTTCCTAGCTATGGACTCGATTACCTGAACCAAAGCTTGCATTCAGAGCAATCCTGATAACTTATGATGATGCTGCAACTGACATGTCAGCTAAGAGGAAGGTCCCCTGCTCCTTGTTCTATATATGATCCAAAAGACCTCAAGGGTTCACATCCTTATGACCTCCTCTGTCCACCCAATCTTCTGCTTGCACATGCTACTGTCTTACAAAATGCAACTCACTTGCCAATTTCCACCCAAAACTATAACAATTATCTACAGCACCCAGTCATCACAAAACATCCATGACTATGGCATGACTAAGGTAGTAGTTTCCTCAAATGCTGAAGAACCTGAGTAATGAGAAATGGGAAGTGGTCTCTGCCTTCCCAACACTTTTAAGATTGAAAGTAGACATGTTTTTTCTGTATTCCTGTGGATTCTTCTCCTGACTCCTTCCCCATGTATTGATCAGTTGCCTCACACATGTGCCCCTACCTGGGACCAAACCTTCAACCTATGCATGTGCCCTGACCAGGGATCCAACCTGCAACCTCTTGATTTACGAGATGGCACTCCAACCACCTGAGCCACACTGGCCTGGGATCTAGGGTAAATTTTAAGATGCTCATTTATTTTCCACTTTTCCACTTCTAAAGTAAATATAGAGAGGCTACAAAGGGACTAGATATCTAGAATCAGCTTATTTTAAAAACCCAAATTACCAGGAGGCTATGCTGAAGCAAATTATGAACCTCCTTATCTAGAAAAGAAGAGATAAAGTAAGGTTTGCAAATGTCCATTTGCCTCCTTGAATGTTATTCAAATTACAATTTTATTGAGGATATTGCATTTAATAATTTTAACTTAAATGATATAATAAAAAACATCATTTTTCTTATAAGAAGTGTGTAGCACTTCATAGTTGCTAAATTATTTTATATACATTATTTCACTTGAATTACACAGACAAGCAGGTGGAGAAATATCATTTGCTAAGTTTTGTGTATGCCAAGAGAGTAAGTGATTTTTAGAAATGACTTCAACTTTGGTTCTTCCATATTTATATACTCAAACTTAGCTACATTTCTTTATCTTACTGTTTCTGCTCCTAAATGGTGACCTCCCTCCTATCTTTAATTTCTCCAATTCAATCTCCCTTTGCAGCCAAAAGGATATATTAAAAAATATGGATTTGCTCACTTCATATCCTTTATTAAAGTACTTTAATGCCTTCTCATTGCCTGTAAGATTAAACTCTTTAATATGGCACCTAAGGCCTTGCATGCTCTGTTTCTGAAGTTCTCTTCTCAGCGTTATAAGCCATGTAAAATTTTGTGACTCCTCAGTTATACAAACTCTCACTTTAGGGCCTTTTTTTTACAGGTTGTTCTCTCCCCCTAGAAAGTGTTCACCACTAATCCACCACCTCCTCCTACTAATCATTTTGTCACACAGTGGCTCACCTGGGAAGTCCAGGTTGGGTTCAGCAAACTACATTGCATCATGACATCCAACACGCTGTGGTGCAACTGCTTTTTCATTCCCCTTTCTGCTGGTAGACTGTAAGTTTCATGAGAACTGTAGCCACATTGCCTAAAAGTATTTGTTGAATTAATTCAGGTGTTAGCAAGTGATACCTGTGGGCCAGAGTCCACAGGCTAACCACAAGCTAAGATGTTTTAAAATGTTAAAAGATGGGAAAGACAAGAAAACACGGAGGGGGAGGAGCAGTAGGAGGAGGAGGACACCTGCAGACCTCAAGGAAAAAAAACAATATCTGTCCCTTTACAGGAAAAAATTTCAGCCTCTGAATTAATAAATGAGACAATGAAGACATTTTTATTCCAAATCTTTGACTCTTTAAACAAACCAGAGTCCTCCTCAAACATCCTCCAAATATCCTTAGAATCTTTTGATTGTAAGGAGAAAGTCACCAGGCTTGTCATATGCACATTCTAAGTTATATGCACATTCTAAGTGTCATGGAATAACAGCAATAATAAAAACCTTTGATGTGTATTGCCAGGTAACAGTAGCTGCTAGTGGCATTAACCAGCTTCAAACGAGGTGCCTTATATCTGCCAAAGAATGATCAGATTTTCTACACAAGAAGCAGAGAAAACTGTTTTCAAGAGCAAAATCAGACTGGTAATTTTGACTTTCTTATGTTTTGTTTTCCAAAGTATTTCATACATCAATTGAGAACACATATGTGAAAGAGAAGAAACAGCTTTCATTTAAGTTGGCGGCACATCCTTTACTGTTTTTACAAGAAAAGTGTGATCTAGGTAGTTTTCAAAGGAGGAAAGCAGCTCTTTTTTATTTCTGCTGCTTTTTAAATATGTTCTCAAAGTTGTTACTTAAATAGCTGGCATTGTTAAGGTCTATTATGCATTCAACCACTTGTGATTTTAGGTATTTTTTCCTTGGCAACCATAGTTTTTTCTTGCCTGCATCAAAATAAAGATATTTATGCAAAGCTTTCACTTTCTAATTTTTCTCTCTACTTAGCAAGTTTGCTTCAGACTTGCTGATTCTTGAAATATCAATTGACAGGTACGATGATTAAATAAAATACTTTTATTGCTAATTGATGACCTATTTAAAAGAAATTGGCCCCAGTGCTTTTTGTAAAATCCCATAAAGATAAATTAGTGTACATAGCTTTTTGATGATAAAATGTTTTAATAGAATTGGACAATAAACCATGTAAGTTTTTTTGTTATTTTTTATAATAGTTACCAATTTGCTTACATAAGTAATGTCGTTAGAAAACTATCATTTGACAGTTTTGCAGTGCAGTTACTGAATATGTATCCTTTTGTTCACTGCATCACTTATTGAAACTCTTATCAGCTTAGGGGACAATTTATTATTTGCCAAGCAAGAGTATGACCCTTTAAACTGTGGATAGCAGCCCAATCAAATCTGAGCTGTCAGGATTGGTGGGGCAGTGGGGGTAAGGTATTTGAGAACATGGATAGAATAGACTGTGTTGAATTTATTTTTATAATGGAGATAATTAAAATATTGATTGCCTATAGTTTTAACATATAGTCAGCTAATAAGAGGAATAAAATCAGAATTCCTGAGTTTATTTGTTTAAATTCTCATTTAATTTCTAAATATTACTTGCAATAAGTGATATGTTAGTTTAGCTCCAAGCTGTGGTCAGTGTCCCGACAGGTCCTTTACTGAGAAAGTCACAGAATATGGCTTAGTTCTGAGAATGCAGATCATAGATTCACCATTCAAGACTCACATGTGGATAGGGCTCAAAGTATAGTAACTCATTTTTTTTTTATAATTCTCATGCATTTACTTAAACATACAGCATGTGGAGCAGCTAATACATGCAGGATATTTCAATATAAATAAGACCAATGTCCTCTCTCAAGGAGAACTTTAATTGGGGATACCAACCTACAAATATTGTCATTACGAAGTGTTAAAATAAAAGTGTGAAAACTGGGCCATGAAAATGCAGACCAGGCAGGAAATAACTCTATCTAGTGGATTCCTTACAAAGTTCATATTGGCAAATCACCAAATAACTGTGATAAAAATATAGAAAGAAAACATGTTTAAACTTAAAAAAACCCCACAATTTTCCAAAGATAAGAACATTGAGACCCTCTATTCTTTTTGTTGTTGTTTTGTTTTGCACCTGGCTAGGTAATTAGATTAATGGCAGGAAAGATCTGGCAGACCTTGGAATAATAAAACTTAATTTATAACTTAAGTTCCTGTGATGAAATGTATTATAGACAAGACTGTTTAGTTATTTATTACTACAATATAGTGTATAGTCATTAGTCATTTAGCTCTCTTAATATGAATGATATAACTAATAATAAAAATGCTAATGTTATCTACTTTTAAAGATTTTTATTTATTTATTTTTTAAAGAGAGGGGAAGGAAAGGAGAAAGAGAAGGAGAAAAACATCAATTTGTGATTGCCCCTCAGGAGTCCCTTACTGGGGACCTGGCCAGCAACCCAGGCATGTGCCCTGACTGGGAATCAAACCAGCAACCCTTTAGTTTGCTGGCCTGCACTCAATCCACTGAACCATACCAGCGAGGGCTAATGTTGTCTACTTTTAACTGAAATTTATGTTAAATTCGCTGCTGAGTGTTTTATATATTTTTTCATTACATACTTTGAACAACATGATGAGCAAGATACTATTATTATCACTACTTTATAGATTATGACACTAAAGCATAGGGATGTAAAGTGAACGCTGTAGATAAACAAGGTATTGGTGGATGGAAGAGCTGGAATACAAACCCAAGCTTGCCTGACTCAAATATGTATTTTTATCCATTGTTTTTTATAGGAGAAAAAGCAAACTAAAGCACAACATGCTTCTATCTGAAAAGGAATAATAAAGGACATAGGCCTAGTTTCATATACTATAATTTGGGCACACTTATATGTGTTTCTTAGAAAATAAAATTCAAGATCTTTTGTGCTGTTTTCCCTGAGATATTTGACCTGCTGAATCCCAATTGCAAATTTTGCTCTCTGTATGTACTCATTTTGAACTTGTGTCAAACCAGGAAATAGTAATTTTAAGATAAGTGGGGATGTATTGTTTGAGACAAACCAACATGAAGATTGATGATCAATAGTCAAATGGTAGATATAAACTATTTGCTTATGGGTTACATTGTGTGATATAAAGTCAAAGATGCTAGATGATAGTAATTTTTTCTCTGCTTCACAGAAAAATTCATATAGATATTATTGCTAACTGTCACAAACAGGTGGATTTTGAAGCTTAATGTTCCTTTTTCTTGTAGATTCCCTTTGAATTACTTTCAGGTGACTGTGTGTTCTTAGCACCCTCCCTAGTTCTTCATGAACTTTGACTTTACAACTGTCTTATGTGACCTTACTATGATATAAGATATCATTGTAATCACTTTAGTATTAGAAGTTTGCCTGGACAAACTGAGTCCTCTCAGAATCTAGTTTTATACTTTTGCCAAAAGCTAAATTTTAATTATAGCATCTGTATTAGTTTCCTATTTCTGCTATAACAAATTGCCACAAATTGGGTGGTTTAAAATGGCTGAAGTTCAGTATTTTACACTTCTGAAGCTCAGAAATCTAAAATGTGGCTAAAATCAAGGTATCAAGGTACCGGAAGAGTTGCACTCCCTCTGTGGTCACTAGAGAAGTATCTGTTATCGTCTTTTCCAACTTCTGCAGGCCACCTGCATTCCTTGGCTCATGACAACATCACTCAGACCTGGGCTTTCATCTTCACACTGGCTTGTCTGACTCAGACTCACCTGCCTCCCTTTTTCCTGTGTAAGGACCCTTGTAATTACATTGGACCCACCTGGACAAACCAGGATACTCTATCTATCTCAAGATCCTCAACTTAATCACATCTGCAAAATTCTTTTTCCACGTAAGGTAACAGGTTTCAAAGATGAAGATGTGGATATTCTTTGAAGACCATTATTCTATCACAGTACCCTTTACTTGGGATCAACTGTCCCTAAGAACTATGTGGTAAAATTTATAAGAAAAGTAATTCCACTACTTGCAATCTATGAGCAACATTCTTTTGAGTCATCATTGGCTCCAAATAATCATTCAAGTTCTGTGATTCTTTCTATTCTCTTCTTTCCTTGGTTTAAATGTTTGGAATAAAGTAACTGAATTAGAGAATACAAGCCAAGTAACTTTATATTGTAAATGTTGTGCTTTTTTTCTGTTTAAATGCTCCTTTATTTACTTATGAAAATAGCTTTAGAGTCATCATGCACTAAAAAAAGGATGTGCTGTGGCATGGGTCCTAATTGTATGTCTATACTGCTTGTGTCTCAGGAATTACTAGGACGTCACAGTCCAGTGAATGGTATGTAGCAAGTGCAAGAATGAGGTTTGGTCTTGTTTTCTCCAAACCTTTCAAAAATATAATCAAGGCCTGAAAAAAGAAATCCACCTGTTCTTGAGCATGACCCTTGAATAGTCATTTTGGTCTTCCCAAACATCCCTTCCAGTTGTTCATATTAAAACTGGTGTTCACTGAGATTCTTGGATCTCTTCAGTACTTGACCAGAGGTGACTTCAGCCCTTTAACAGATAGTGCATAAGAGAAGATTAATGGCTTTCATACCCTTGATGATGTTCTTAAATTTTCTGCACTGTGAAACAGAACTTGAACTGGAAGATTTTGAGGTGGGAAGTATCTGAGTAATAAAATCTATGGTGTGGAACAGTGTGCAGCTTAAGAAATTACCTGTCCCCTCTTCCTATGCATCTTGCATTTTCAAAAACATTTCTGCACAGAATACATGAAATAAGGAAGCTTATTTCAGCTTGCTTGTTGGTCCAACATTTGTTTCCCTTAAAGTTTGTAGAATGTCAGGAGTTCAGGCCAAGATGGAGGCGTAGGTAGAAACCTTTTGCTTCCTCACAGAACCAAAAGGAGGATAACAGGCAATCCAAAATCAATTAACAACCAAAATTGCAAGAAAATCAAACTGCATGGAACTCCAACAACCAAGGAAGTAAAGAAAAAAATCAACCAGGTCAACAAGACCTGTAAGGTTTTGTTGACTTGAGACAGTCAGGACTGACTCAGAAAAAACCGCAGCTAGGCAGCTGGGGGGCAGGGCTGACTCCCAGCTCAGCAGAGCTGTGCAGGAGGGACTGACTGACTTAGGAGGAAAACTGAAACTCAGAGCTGACTCTGAGCTAAGGCTGGGCTTGCCCTGGTGAGAGATACTTCCAGTCTGACAGAGAGTATGTTGGAAAGTGCACTAGAGATGAGCAGGTGAGCTGCATTGCTCCTTCTCTGGCCCCTCCCACACAGGCAGTGCAGCAAAGACGGTTGCCCTGCCCTGGTGAATACCTAAAGCCCTGCCCCCTTACAACCTATCAGCTGTGCAAAGACAAAGAAATATGGCCCAAATGAGAGAACACAGCAAAACCTCAGAAAGAGAACTAAGTGATAAGGAGATTGCCAACCATCTGATGGAGAATTTAAAGCCCTGGTAATCAAAATGCTCACAGAACTGATTGAGCTTGGTTGAAAAATGAAAGAACAAATTAAAGATACCCAAAATGAAATAAAGCAAAATATTCAGGGAACCAACAGTGACAAGGAGGAAACCAGGACTCAAAGCAATGATTTGGAACAAAAGGAAGAAATAAACATCCAACTGGATCAGAACAAAAAACAAGAATCCAAAAACATGAAGCAAGGCTGAGGATTCTCTGGGACAACCTGAAACGTTCCAACATCTGAATCACAGGGGTGCCAGAAGGGGAAGAACAGCAGCAAGAAATTGAAAACTTATTTGAACAAATAATGAAGGAAAACTTCCCCAATCTGGTGAAGGAAATAGACTTCCAGAAAGTCCAGGAAGCCCAGAGAGTCCCAAAGAAGTTGGACCCAAAGAGGAACACACCAAGGCACATCATCATTAAGTTACCCAAGATTAAAGACAAGGAGAAAATCCTAAAAGCAGCAAGAGATAAGGAGACAGTTACTTACAAAGGAGTTCCCATAAGGCTATCAGCTGATTTCTCAAAAGAGATCTTATAGGCAAGAAGAGGCTGGAAAGAAGTATTCCAAGTCATGAAAGGCAAGGACCTACATCCAAGATTGCTCTATCCAGCAAAGCGGTCATTTACAATGAAAGGGCAGATAAAGTGCTTCCCAGACAAGGTCAAGTTAAAGGAGTTCATCATCACCAAGCCCTTATTTTATGAAATGTTAAAGGGACTTATCTAAGAAAAAGAAGATAAAAAATATGAACAATAAAATGACAACAAAGTCACAACTATCAACAAACAAACCTAAAAGAAAAGAAAAACAATGAAAACAAAAACTAAGCAAATAAACAGAACAGGAACAGAATCAGAAATGGACATCACACAGAGGGAGTTCAGTGGAGAGGGGGAAGGGAGGAGTGGAGGGGGAAGGTACAGGGAAGAAGAAGCATAATTAGTAGGCATAAAATAGATGGGGAGAGATAAAAATGGCATAAAAAAACAGAGGACTCACAGAACTTATATCTACAACCCATGGACATGAACTAAGGGGCAGGGAATGCTGGAGGGTTGCGGTGGGCAGGGTGGAGGGGGGATAGAGGAGGAAAATTGGGAAAACTAATAGAATAATCAATAAAAAATACTTAAAAAGAAAAAAGTTTGTAGAATGTCACTTCATTAACCTTGTTATTATTTTAATAAGGAATCATTGACATGTAAAAGCCATTTGATTATAGTAGAACACGGGAAATAATGACAAACATTCTATCATTTATTTATTTATTTATTTATTTTTAAGATTTTATTTATTTATTTTAGAGAGATGAGGAAGGGAGGGAGAAAGAGAGGGAGTGAAACATCAATGTATGGTTGCCTCTAGCACACCCCTTACTGGGGACCTGGCCTGCAACCCAGGCACATGCCCTGACTGAGAATCAAACCAGCGATGCTTTGGTTTGCAAGCCTGTCTGTGCTCAATCCACTAAACTACACCAGCCAGGGCCATTTTATTTTTTTAAATTATCAGAAAAGCATATTTTACTTCCATATTTTTAACTTTTTAAAATAAAATGATTGACACATGTGAATAATGTTTTTCATTTTATTTGAAGAGGAAAAGTTTAATCTAGTTTCTTTCTATGAGCTGTTGTGCCAATGAGCCCTTGTTAACTGAACACTCTGAAACTCTGATACTTATAGCTTGGAATTTGTCTAGATTTATCATGTAAAAACGCCCTCAACATTTATTTAGTTAGGTTCCACCAACCGCCACTCAGTGCCTGCTGTGAACTAAGCATTACATAACAGACAAGCCCTGCAAATATAAGCAAGATATTGACCCTGCCTGCAAGATGTTTGTATTCCAGCACAGCATCCAAGTTCTATCCAAATATAAGAATAGCACTTGCTCAATGGTAACACCAATACAAAATAAGTTTTATCCCCATCCTGGGGAGCTCAGAATCTGATGTGGAGGGCAGACAAGTGAATAAGAATTACAACATAGTCTGGATGTTATGTGTGTTAAATGGAAGAACTTCAGCATGAAGTTCTTCATCAGGCATGGCCATCAGGCAAGTGGGCTAATAATCCAGAGTATGTTTATCATTCTTGATGGTCCAGAAACTGGACAATATCAATGCAGTCAGGGGAGATGATTAACTAGTAAAATAAGACCAAATCCTGTATACTGAAGAATAAATTATTGAAAATCTCCTTTTACCACGGTGAGAATGTTGATATTCCTTTCCAGGTCACTCCCGTTTTGAATTTAATCCATAACACAAGTTTATGAGGCAGGAAATATTCTTATTTTATAGGTAAGGAAGATGAGATACAGAAAAGTTAAGTAATTTGCTTACCTTATGGTCAGGAAATGGAAGAATCAGGATTCGAACCCAGTTCAGTTCTAGAGTTGACATGCTTGTAACTTCTAAACTACATTGCTTAAAGAGTCTTTGGAAGAAACTGATTTTAAGAATGCCCTGATTAAATTACAACAGTCTCAGGGAGACCTGTCTCCCCAAATTATGTATTTCTTAAATAGTCTAAACTTTCAGAGGGAAACTTTCTTTCTCTGGGTGTTAGTGTGGTCAGTGGCGTGGGCTATGAAAGAACCACACAGAGAAGGAAGTGCAGAGAGTGAGATTTTTATTTTTACCTTTCTAAGGGAGGGAAAGGGCTAGGCCCAGAGAAATGCACCGGCGCCCTGAGGGGTTGAGGCTTTGCATTTTTATTGGGAACGGATGGTTGTAGAGCAGGATGTTTCCATTGGGCTACAGGTTGTTTCAATGTTATCTTTGGGTGCAGGGTCTGGTGGGTGGTCATTGTGGTCTGATTTGTCTTGTTTTAGACATTTCCAGAGCCTCTGTGCCTTCAGGGCACTTCCAGCTATTTTCTAGTCCTGAGGATAAAGGCTCATAAAACAATTAGGGTCAGTCATGCTTTATGAGGTCCAGCCAGCTCTGGGAAGGAGGGCCTGAGAAAGTGGCTTTTGTCCTATTATTTCCCCCTCTGAGTAGTGAGATGGGTTTATTCTTAATGACCTGGACCCATTCTGGTTCTGGGGAGTAGGAACAAAATTCTGTTTGTCTGGAACTACTTCTTGCAGATTATGGTCATACAGTTGTTGCTGCCTGTGGATCCAGGAATGGTCATTAAGAGGGAGAGGGTGGAACTGGATAGCCTGAAAGGCAGAGCTGTAGCCAGGGGTCCTTTGTGAAAGGAGTCTCCTAGAGCTTGGATGACTTATTGGAAGAAAAACATAAGGTATCTTAGGAGACATGGCCTGGGAGCGACAATAAAGAGAAAACTGCATTAGGACCTAGGAGAGCAGTTAGGCAGGAGAAACAAAGACTAGATATTGGCCTTAAAATCCCCAAAAGAGAAAGGTGGAGTAGTAGGTAAATTCTGGATAGCTGATACTGCATCAGTAGCTTTCAATGATTCTAAGTCAAGGATGAAAGAAAAAAAAATGAAACATTAGCTTGGAAAAAAAACTAAAAAAATTAGGATTGAATTCAGTTTGTAGATGACAATTGGACATTGTGATCTCCAATTTTTCTTCCTAAAATCACTCTCATTTTATCAAAGAGACTGTATTAAGTCCTGCTTCAATTTGGCCTGATTATTTTTATGAATACAACAAGAATAGTAATTCATCACATACACTCTTTCAAATCTGCTCTGCTGGAATTTTACAGGGAACCTTTAGATTGAGCTTTGGTTAACCTCTCAGGACAAAGAAGGCACGCCACACACTTGCCATGTGGCTTTGCCTGAAATATCTATTAGTTTGGGTGGATTTCTCAAGTTCTTGAGGTCCCCAAAATGTCCTGAGTTTCCTTCCTGAGTTTTCTTTCAGGGAAGCAACCTTCATTCCTTACCTGGAAAGACGCCATGAACCACGTGACCAAACCAGATATCAGGCCTGTTCTCCAAGGGGCTCTTATTGGTTTCAAAAGTCAATCTTAATTCCTTAAAGATTTCTAGTGACATTCAGAGTCCAGACATGACTCTTTTGATTATGACATTCCAGACAAAGCCTTGGTTAATAAAACAACATTTGGAAACGGGTGCTACTGTAAACAGAGTAGATTCTTATTAGATTTATGCAAGCAAACATATTGCCATGAAAATAATACTCATTAAGAGTTGCCAATTTCTGGAGGGATTACGTAGGAAGAAAAATATAAATGTTTCAATATTGCTTATGAGGGTATAGCTTATTAAATTGCTCTAGGGAACAAATAAGTTTCCTTATAACTGAAAGACAAAGAGATTTAAAATTAACACTATTTTGAATCAATTTTTGTTTGTCTTGATCATTTGCCTGTATTTCCATGAATCCAGTTATTCCTTAGGGTTCCAAAATCTTCATTTACTTCAAAGATATGGCCTGCTTAGATGCCTGTAATTTAAAGTAAGTCAGAGTTCTTTCCATAAAGCTTTCCAAATACACATGTGCAAATGCATTAGAGTAAACCAATGACTGTTTATAAATGAAAGTATCAAAGTGACTTGTTTATATTTTTGATCATAAGGCAATGGATAAAGAACTTTGCTTCATTGTAAGATATAACATTTCAAAATAACAATTTCATAATAATGATTATGAAATGACATAAAAGAACCACAGAAAGCCCATAGTTTTAGATTCAACACATGATTTCAATATATATGAAGATCAAACTCTATGCAAAATTTTAAAATGCTGTACAGGATTCTCAGCAGAAGTGTGCATTGAGCATTGGAAACAATTAATAAATCCTAATGTGTGGTTACCAATACCCAGAGTACCACTGCTTGATGTCCCCACAGGGAACCATCACTCGTGGCTTGTCCAGTGTCACTGATAGGACATCTATTACCCCTGAGAGCTTCCTGTTTGAACTTGGCTTTAAAATTTTTGCAAGTTTCTTTCTAGGACAGGTTGGAATTTCTATAACATCTATTTTGATAAAAATATATGTATACAAATAGAACATAGTCATTATTATTCTGTTCAGCAAAGCTTCCCATGTAATTTTGAGCATATTAAACAGGCCTAATTAGTTTAAAAGCTTTCTTTTTAGTGAGGAGAGAGAATAAATCCTTGAGGTATTCTAGGGGCCTACTGGAATAACTCAAAGTCATTTCTCAGTTAAAAGGTCTTTCAAAATTTAAACTTTGGGAAAGTTGTCAAACAAGTTTAATTAAAAGATTATGACATAACCTTGTTGTAAAACAAATATGTATTTTTGGTAATGACCCTAGAAGACCTTAAACTTAAAACCAATTTTAATGCCAAATATTTTGTCCAGAACATAGGATCCTGCTTAATTTACATAAATATTTAATATCTTTAAGACAATAAAATACGACACCCTAGTTGTGTCATCCAAGGCAGAAAAAGCACCACATGTACGACACAAACACATACCATGTAAAGACCATACACATGAAGACAACACATAAAGACCATACCCATAATTTGAATGACTAATTTTTGTAGAGAAAGCATAATATTTTCCTCATTTGCTTTTGACACCTTTTAAGAAGACTGGGAATGGGGATGAGAAGTGCTTAATACCAAGCAAGAAAACCTGTTGAGACTCTAAACAAAAGCTTTAAGGACTATTAATGAGTGGTGGCTCTAAGGAACTGAGCAGCAAGAAAGAGCCTGGGCAGGGCTGCTTTGGCCCCTGAAAGGTCAGAAACCTGGTAACAGAAGGTATGTGCTGCAGATGGAGGACTGGGAGTTAGAGTCCACACTAGCAGAGAAATACAAAGAGATGGATGTGTTTACCCTGAGCCTGAGGGTGACCTTACCAATGACGAGAGTACCAGCCAGATGCCCTGGGAAAGGATTTAACCCACTCAGACAGGGAGCTCTGTAGAAAGCCCGTTTGAGAGAGCCACACTGGCAGAGAGAAAAAGAAAGCACATCTGAGAGAGAAAGCCTGTTTGACCCATAGATATGTTTGCCCCATGCCCTGAGGGTGGCCTTGCCAATGACCAGGGTTCCAGCCAGATGCTGTGGGAATGGATTCACCCCATCTACAGAGACAGATATGTAATAAGCCGAGAATTAGAGGCTTCCCTGCAAGTCTCTGGACTGTTTGGGGCCATTCTGAGTAGAGTGTGTACTGTTAAGCTGTCCCTGAGGGTCTCACGGAAGTAAATAATGAAGAAAAGATGGTTAGCAACCATTCAGTCAGTCTCAAGATTAGTTTCCTCTTGGGAGGTTCATGAAAGAGACAGCAGGAATGGGTGTAGCTGAGAGAAACCCAGTCTAAACTGGGGGCAAGGCAGAGAGGTCTGAGGGGGAAGGGTAGAAAGAGAAGGAAAGGATGTTACTGAGTCAGACAAAGGGGCAGGAAAGCGGCTTAGGTTTCAAATGCCACTTTTTTCCTGCATTGAGAGGCAGGCCCAATTGTTCTCAGGGCTGAGCCTGTCCCAGGTCTCTGGGAGAATTTAGAATGTTTTATAGTCTGCGAGGGTAGTGGTAGAGTGAGGCAAATTTGAAAAAAGAAGAGAAAGAGGCCTGGAATCCCTACTGAAGGTTAAATCTTGTCTCCTAAGATAACAAAACCTAAGTAGGGGATCGAGTCTGGTGATGGCACAGGTCAACTTAGAGAATAGTATTATAGTTAAGAGATCCGTTCATGGGCCAGACTTCCTATCAGTTGGTATTGAGGCCAGGCCGTGTTGCAATAGAAAATCAAGCATTTGGACTTGAGGTTGGTAAGTACCACAGCTTTCAAGTTCTTTAAGTAGACATCTCAAAGGAGAGTTCTTGGGTGGGTCAACTGAGTTTTGCCCATAGTGAGAATCATGAAAAAGAAAAGGGAAGGCTATCTCAGGGATGAGAAAAACTGAGGGAGGGGGAGGGGAGTGGAAGGTTTGAGAAAGGCGTTCCCAACTCAAATGACCTCAAGGTCTGCAGGCAGAGCTGAGCCTCTGCATCCCTGGGCCCTGAGAGCAGAATGAACCCGCAGGGAGGTTGTTAGAGGCATCCCTCCCAGATGAAACCCTCCAAGTGATAGACTCAGTACCTGGGTTTACAACAGCGACAGTGAGACATGGGAATAAGCTCTCACTTTTGATAGGATGCTTTCATCCACAGATTCAGAGAGACTTCCTAATCACTGGCCATGAAGTTGGGTGAGGAGGACACTGTCCACAGAGTCCAGAGAGACTGAGAAGTGTTAGAATCCTCTCTCCGAACCTCACAGAGACAGGGTGAGGGGTTAGCCTGGGTTGAGCTTCTGCTGCCCACTCTTCCCCTAGTGTAAGTCTCAGGAGGCCAGAGAAGAGGGAAAAATTGAGTATGTCCTTGCACGAGCTACCAAAATGTTAGGGTGGTTGGTAAAGCAGTCTGTGAAAGAATTCATGAAGAGAAAAAAGTGCAGAGAACAAAGTTTTTAATTTTACTTTCCCAAGGAAGGGAAATGGCTAGGTGCAAAGACGTGTGCTAGCACCAGCACCGAGGGGCTAGGGCTGTGAGTGGCTATCAGGTATGGAAGCAACCACCTGATGTGTCCGTTGGGTGGCAGCTTGTTTTGATGTTATATTTGGGTGCAGGGTCCGGTGGTCATTGTGGCCTGGTGCATCCTCGTTTGTAAGTTCCAGGAGCCTCTGAGCTTTTAGGGTGCTTCCAGTAATTTTCTAGCTCTGAGGATAAAGGCTCATAAAACAATTAGGGTCAGTCATGCTTTATGGGGTCCAGCCAGCTCTGGGAAGGAGGGCCTGCGAAAGGGGCTTTTGTCCTATTACTGGGTCCTAATTCTTGTGCTTTCAGATAGGCCTTGAATGAGATGCAAAATAATAAAGGTGTGAACCAAGTGTTGTGGGAACAAACAGAGAGATGTAAATGTTGTTTTAAAGCTTAATCAATGGACATGTGAATTAATGAATATTCCATCTATATCGTTTCAATGTAGCTTATAGTAAAATGCCTCCAAGTGATGGAGGTGATATCATATATTGATAAGAACATATTTAATTTTCCTCATCTCAGGATTTATCTGAAATATCTCAGTGCCATGCAGCTCTAAAAAATAGTTATGATTTCATAAAGAATCCTTTCATTTCCTTATGTATATAAAGTTTTGTCTTAATTGCAGAGTTAATGTTATTTCCTATTGTAGCTATTAGTGGTAATCTCTATGCACAATTTGCTTATTACAGTAAAGCTGGCTGTCTGGAGACCAGGCATCCTAAAAATCTTAGGCTTTGGTCCAAATCTGAAAACAACTGGAGAAAACACGCACACACAATATCACCTCTGCCATTTCCATTTATCATGGAGGAATTGTTGCCTGTAGACACTTGAAATAAACAAATGAACAAGCCTGAATGAAATGAAGACCCCAAGGTTACAGCCCTATGTTGTAATTGATTACTTCTGCAAGAGGAAAAAAGGAAGAATAAAGTGTAGATAAAAGTGGAAGTTTTGTGTTATTTGAGAAAGAGTAGCATGCATTGAATAAAAGGGAACAAAGAGATAAGAAGGGAAAAAGAAGGA
This sequence comes from Anoura caudifer, assembly GCA_004027475.1. Classification (NCBI taxonomy): domain Eukaryota; kingdom Metazoa; phylum Chordata; class Mammalia; order Chiroptera; family Phyllostomidae; genus Anoura; species Anoura caudifer. Next base: position 220,604 of record PVKU01001603.1, read on the forward strand.
AAAGAGCAATGAAATTTAGAGCATCTTTTCTCTTGGTGATGTTGGGGAAAATGAGGATGAGGAGAGGAGTGGTCAGTAATCCATTCCTGGAATGCTAACTGAAACAATACAATAGGACCAGAGGAACAAACTAACCCAGAAAATCTGCAGTAGAAAAGGTCTGGATGCTGGAGATGAGTGGAGAATTAGGAAAAATGCTCCATCTCCGAGAATCAGAGGCAAGTTCTAAATCAGTATGAATAGCAGTATTGGAACAAGAGAAGGTAAAATACAAGCAAACTGAGACTAAGGAAAAGGAGGGAAGAGTTCTATGGGATAGTCTATAACTCAGAGGTACTGGGGGGTTCCTTTTAGGTCTTCAGGAAGTTTTTGCAACTGTAGGTAGATAAGTTTTAAAGAGTCAGTGATGGGTTCACTTGCAGCCACAATAGTGATTACACATTAATGAAGTAATTGAAACCTGTGAACAGCGGGTACTCAAACAGTGGTTAGCAGAGCTACAATAAAAAGACAATTTGATGAGATACTTCCTAAATTGCAAATTTCCATTTCCTAAGAGTATAACATGTTACTGTGTATGTGTTAACAACTTCCATACATCAATACGACACACTTCCTAATATTATTGACACTGGATGCAAATTGCTTTGAAATACCATTTCTCCCTTAAACTGTTGAAACTACCTATCCCATGTACCATTGACCCAATGAAGGGTGAGATCACATCTTCATTAACTATGGCTTAAGTCCGCTTCCCTGCTAGCTGTGAAGGGCCACAAGACCTGTGTGACCTTCCATCAGCTATGCCAGCCATGTCATTACCCATATTAACTCCCATGGTCGGTCATTATACTACTTCCTTGTGTACATGTTTGATTACATTCTAATCTCTCTATCACAGCAAAACTATACCACTGGTTAAATCCAACCCTTGCCAACTCAATGCTTATCTCTATATAGCTGAATGTGGTTGAAGAAAATGCATAGTCACACCATGTTAAATTCATGACTATAAACCTCAAGTGAGTCCTTAAAACCATGTAACAAGGATATTACACTTCCATAATTTAATTACTTTCTCACTCTTCCAAAGTAAGAGTCACTTAAATTCTTGCTACTCAAAGCATGGACCATGGTCCTGCATCACCTTTGTCACCTGGGAGCATGTTAGAAATACAGAATCTCAGTCGTTGTGCCACACTTACTAAATCTGATACTGCATTTTAACAAGATCTCCATATAATCAGTATGCACATTGAAGTTTGAGAAGTTCTGATTTTCTGATGTCTCTCTTATTCACTCTGCTTTAACTGCATGGTTTCTGGCTATTCCTAAGACATAACCAGGCACATGCCTGGAATACTCCTCTTAGGTATCCACATGGCTTATTCCATCATCTCCTTTGTTTAAATATCACTATGTCATTGCATCCTAACCTGTCCACCCTGTGTCATTCTAACTCATTCTTCTTGTCACACATGACCCCCACTTTTATGCTCTATACTTTTCATTTCCATTGCACCAATTACTTTCTAACATACTATGCTATGTTCTTATTTGTTATGTATAGCTACTTATTTGTTTAGTTTCTGCCTTATCTCTCTTAAACACAAAGAGCATAAGAGCAGGGCTCTTTGCCTGTTTAGTTCACTGATGTATTTTAATTGTTTATAACATGGCTAGGACTATAGTAGGCACTCAATAAATATTTGTCAAATAAATAAGGGACAAAGTGAAAAAAGAAATGCCTGGACCTAAGCCCCACACTTTAGGTTTTTGGTTGGGGCTGCTGATAAGTTTGGCTACACTGATGTATCCTCCAAAGTACAAACCACTAATAGGGTAAAATCCCCATTCCCAACTTTGCTGTTTTTGTTAAATGCATGTCTTTCATGTACTTTTTTTCATACAAAAGCTACATAAAAGTGTGTACTTCTTCTCTGACCTAATTTTTCTTTAATCTCCTCCTTCTTCTGAGCCCCTGGGCCTCCATGATCAAAATATTCCTTTATGTTCTGAACCTCTTTAGAATATTAACTCAACTTTCTTTTCCTAATTTAAAATTGGCTGCTCAGCAGAACTTCCACTTGCAAGAAGTTTATCCTTCCATCACCTGCTAACCTCAGGTGGTGGTGGTGTTTTCCTTGCTCCCATTAGCTGCTCCCAGACCACTGTTCCTTCTCCATACTGCCTAGTCCTTATTCCTGTGAGATTTCACTCTCTCTCCTCTGCATTGTTGTTATTAACCTCCTGATTATCCCTTCTCACTGCTCAGTGGTAATGGCAACGTTTGCTGTGCAAGCCCAGATGGCAACTTCAGCGCTCTCATCTGCATGACCTCCAGGTGCTCAGTGATATTCTCTCTCTCTCCACCTCAGCCACCCAATTTCCATGGACACAATCTTGATTTGTATTTCCCCAAACTGTTCCATCTGTGAATGAACTAATTCAAAAGTCACACTTTCAAATGACAAATTTCTAACTTCAAATTATCTGCTCATCTACTTCTACTATTAGCTTTCTGGTCTCATCAGGACTTCCAGACGGTGATGCTCAGAATGGCTGTCAGTCAACGGCTGTTGCCAATTTCACGTGTATCCAATGAAGAGTATGTAGTTCATAATTTTAATCACCCTTTAATCAATGCTCTGAACCTTTTTACCACTTTCCTGGCCAATCTGCAAACCTGAATGAAGCCAATTAAGCAACTTCTCTTTTTCTTGCCTCTTGAATTCTTCTTGAGGAAACCATATAGTTGAGATTTTTTTCACCCTCTGAACTTATTCCTCAGTACTGCTGGGGGGATTCTATTATCTTATATAGTCAGTCTCTTTCCATTACCTGCCATAATTATTTCAATTCTCTAAATCTTTCTTCTTTCCTCTCTACCTAGGACTCCATGCTGCTTCCTAAATTGCCAAGAAAAAGAGAAGGACCAAGTTTGGCTTTCTCAGGAAGGCGTCTGTGACTCTCTGAACAGTTTTCCCTTTCCTCCTGCCCTGCCTCACATTAGGTTATTGCATGATTTCAAATCACTCTTTCTTCTGTCCCTATCTTTTCATTCACACAATTTATTAAAGATTGTCTCATATCAATGTGTCATACCAAGTCCTATGATCTCTATGTTGCTCATCATTACTCTATCAGTAGAATCTAGCACAGTTTTTAGCAAAATGGTAGGCACTCCATGAATAAGTGGTGAATGACCATTTTATTTTGCAACATATTGCAATAATAACCACTCTATGTGTGTGTAAAAGCATCACATGCTTTGTGTGCATTACTTCCCCACAAGCCTCACAGGTAAATATTACTGTTCTGCTGCAACAAACGAAGACCTCAGGACTCTGTGAAGTTAAACATCAGATGTACACATAAACATGGTGGAAGCGTGGTGTGGGCAGTGCACAGAACCGTCTGCCTCTCAATACATTGTCCTGAAGGCCTTCAGGCCGGCAGCCTTCAGCATGTGGAACTAACAGTCCCCGTCATCCTTCAGAAGCTCATAATCTGGTAGAGGTGTCTAGCTGTATCATTGCAATAACATGGGGTGACAATTAAGACACAGTTAGGGAAAACTTGTTGAAGGAGCACACAGGTGGAGCCCCCTGCCTGATTCACTGGACTAGGAGTAATAATCAAAGAAAGAACCCTGTTGTGGGTGAAGATTCTATTTCTCTGGTGACAGCTAAGCCATGAGGCATTATAGCAATGCTCGTCCGCACATGAAGTGCTCCGTGCACAGTGGCATGTCAGTTAGGGTGCCAGAGAATTAATTCTGCATCAAGAGTTACAAAGAAAAAATAAAGAATGGGAACATAAAAAATGGTGCGAATTTTGAAACCAAAAGGGAGAAGAGCAAAATAAGAAAGAAAATCCATACACACATTTAAAATGGTAGCAGTAAAAACCCGATGGCAAGGAGGCAATGGCTGTGGGTGACCGTGAAGAGAGCAGGTCATTTCCATGAGTCAGACAATCGGTTCTAACCCCAGTCCTACAACTTCCTCACTGAGCGACTGCTTTAGGATCTCTGAGCTGTCCGTTGAAAAATGGCAACAATAATAAAAGCTTAATAATATTACCAATCGTATAGGATCATTGTGAGAATTAAAAGATATGTTCACATGTACTTTGCTTATCAAGTATTTAATAAATAGTAGCTGTTATTATTAATCAGTGAGGTGCATATCTGCTTCACGTAGAGGTTTTGTACTCAAGCTCTGTATCAGAAGCATTTGATGAACTTTAGCTCTGAATATGGAGTCACTGTGCGTCTTGGATGGAGAACAGGTATTTCTACTTTTTAAAAAGCTTTGTAGATATGCTGATGCACAGCTAAGGTAGGACTATTAATGGAGACTTCATGTGCACAATGATTTTCAACTTTGTGCATAAGGAGCACCTGGTGAGCACCCTGGAAATGCAGATTCCCAGGCCCCGCTCCAAAGCACTTGTGGTCAGTGGACCTGAAGGGGGACCCAGACCATACCTTGACATACTCTGGTCCCAACCACATTATATACTAGTGTTCTTTGTGAACAAACTTGTTCTCTGTGAACAAATTTGAAGGTCTGGCTCAAATTCACTGGAAAAGAAAAAATATTTTTAGGGACACATGTAGAACCATATGATTTTTAATTGATGTATATTTGATTTTTTTTAACCATGTGAATTTTGAAATGATACTATAGTGATTCAGACCCATAATTCAAAAGTCAGATTTTGCTTTTCCAAATCATCTAGGAAGTATGACTATAAGACTGTGACACGCAGACACACAGACACACAGACACACAGACACACACACACACACCCCTCCTCCACCAAACACACAGAAGTCATTTTTGCCTATGACCTGCAGAAAGTAAGCATAAAAAGCCGAGCAGTACAACCCTGGCAACTGAGGCCAAAAGCGGTATCACGTGTCATGATCGAGTAACCTGGATTCCAGTTTTCTGTGCAGAGAGGGAGCCATTGTGAGGTAGGACTCAAATGAGAAGCTCCAATAAGCTTTTGTTGAACAGAAATGGACCAAACTGCCATCTTCCTGACAGAAAGCTTAATAAGCTGGCCTCTTACAGCCCCACAGCATAATTTAGAAGGGGCCACACAGTCAGAAGGCATGGAGCAGAGAGCACGCAGTGCAGAAAGACCATTCCCAAGCACTAAGTAGCTGAGATGAGCATTTTTCAGAGCTTTTGGAAGAAGAGTAAATTTTAAGTCCCAGAATTATGCAGACAATAGAGTAGCTACAGGTTACAGAAATATCACAGGTAACACCTCCAAAGAGTCTGAATGTAAGGCAGCTCTATCCAGGGAGTTTGAGAATTCTCTACTATTAAAATTAATAACCGTGGCTCTGTTCTCATGCAGGATATAAAAAGTGTGGGATGTGGAAGAGGTCAGCAGATGGCAGCACTGGATGACGAGGAAGAGAATGCAAATGACCTGAGACAGAACTATTTTCCTTGCCCTGCCTCCCCCTTGCACCCAACAAATGGTTTCAAAAGGAGTGCGCATGCACGATGCAATTATCTGTAGTTTTTAATAAACATTCACACACTGATAGTTTTTTGAATGTGTGGCCCTTTTTCAGTCCGTGTGTTCTGTTATCCTGTACTAACCCTTTTGCTTCTTCATATGTTTCCATAAAGATGACCCCCTTATAAAGCTTATTGCTTGTAAAGTGTGTTGCACTCTTGCAAGCACTGTCCAGCTTCTGAGCAGTTTATGATGCTGCCTAAAGCCGTGTGTAAAGGTATATTTAAGTAGAGAGGAAATGGACTTTTTTTCATATGTAATAGCTGCTTCAAAATACCATCAGCTTATGGAAAATTGTTAGATAATATTATTGTTCTAGAACTTTCAATTGTGGAAGCATTTTTTGAGAATCTTGTTGGTTGTTCAAGCAAAAAATGAAGGTCCCTATGATGATGGCAAGTGTTGTGATGAAAAGGGAAATCATGAGTCCTTTTCTCAAATGTTCAACTGAGGGAAATGACCAGAAGGTCAAGGGTGACAGCAGCAAAGAAGAGTGGTACCAAAGATTACACATCAAATGAGGAAAGATTTTGCACTCAAGAGAAAAAGTAATATATCTGGAGTTAGCAATGGTGAGCTAAGAGATTGCCAAAGTGCCTTTTGCTCTCTAAGGTAGCAGAACCAGGCCATGGGAGTATAAACAGGCAGTACTTGACAGGTCTTCCGGGGAAGCTGTGCCCTGACTTGGTTTGGTTAGTGTAGGAAGTTTAAGGAAGCATTGAGTGAAAAAAGATGTAGATAAATATGTTTACCACACAGCTAGGATTCCCAAGAGCATTGGGACGGATTGACAGAAAAATCAACTTAAAAAAAGAGCTAAAAGGAAGAAATCAGTGTTGTGCATGGATTGTGGGGTTGACAAAGTAGTTTCCAATAGAGTGTTGCGTTTGTCTAGTGACCAAGGATAAAAGTGGTAAGGGACATAGTTATAATGGTAGTCTGAGGCTGGCAATTTAGAAAGATGGATGAGGCTATTAGATTCAGCATACAGATGGTATATTCCTGAATTTGTCGGCTGTTTTTGTTTGCTGTGCTTCATTTTGAGGCTTTTGGGTGGGTTGTTTTCAACGGTGAATTCTTTAGAGGCAATAGCAGGAAAATATTTGGCTCTTGAGATTTTTAACCTCCAGGTATAATTCCAGTTACTCAGTACTTTGAACATGCTATCGAGGGCATTAAACTTGGATAAAAATAGACTTTAATTACAGTTCATTAGGGTTGGTTGTAGGGTATTAGTTTGATCCTGAATTCTTGCTTCATTATTTAATTTAGCTCCTAAACAATCCAGCAATTTAGCTATCATAACACATTTGAACAATGGGCTAAAATAACTGTTTCAGCAGGAGAGAACTGCAGTATTCTTAACGTCTTCTTGACAGGAGGAAGACACTGGGCAGGTAATCACTTGTGCCTGGAGTTCTGTTCAAGGTCAGGTTTAGGGGGAGTCTGGAGAAATGTGTTGCCTGCTGTCGTATCAGCACTAGTACAACATTCTCTTCAGAGAGTGATCAGGCTTCGGTGGTTCAGGAATACACTTTTCTCAAAACACTAACACATTTTTGAAACAATGAAGAATGTTTTATTTTTATATTCATCACAGAACATATAAACTTGGATAAGTATGCAGGCAGATACGAGGGTATATGATCATTATGTCATTGACCTTAAAATTATTGATAATTTAAATAAAATAATGATGGTAAAAGCCCTAAGGGTTATTATACAACAATGGTGAAGAAGGTGATTGCTTCAAGAGTAAGAACATTACTCAGCAAGATTTGCATGGCTCTTTATTTGATAGCTTAATTTAAGTTATACTACCCAGGAAGTCATTGAACATTGTGCATTATTATATCTTCATTTGAAAAAAGGAGCAAAAGATGTGAAAGTTGATATTACAGGGAAAAATGCCAGTATGCTGGTAGATTTATATCTGGCATCACCTACCATGTACAGTGAGGGCCTTTTGTTTTTTTGTATTCATCCTCCAGCTGCAATAGGTCTTTAACTACTCTCTGGGGGATGATAGTTTGCTGCCCTTCCTCCAGTGACTGAAGGTTTTTGTTCCATGGGATTTAGGAGCTGGTTGGGGTTTCCTGCTTTTCCGGCAGAAAGGACCTCTTGCCTCCTCCAGGCTGCACCACTGACAGAAGTTTTCTTTAGTTACTAACCTGCCAGCAAAATCTCTCTTAGCGTCCGCTGGAAGCCTGTGGAGAAGAGACTGTAAGTGGGTGAAGATTCCCGTGTGTCTGTGGCTCCCAGGGAGACTTTTCTCTCACAAATTGCTTGAACATTTTAGCTGAATTCTTGTTACCTGTTTGTGTGCATCTGGCATCCGTGTCTTCCTCTCCTTGTGCTGCCAACCACAGATGAAGTGTGCTCATGTCTCGTCTCTGCTTGCAGGGATCCTTTCTCTTGGAATTCACACTACTAGTTGCCCTGCAAACTTAGCCCTCTGATGGATTCAAGAGAAGGTGTGATTTTGCAGTTTCTCAGATTTTTACTTGTTCTCAGTACAGGAACCATGTTCTCCACATGCCTAGGTCTGAGGCAGAAGCACCAGGCACCGTAACTTTTTAAAATATTTACTATCTTGCTCTTTCTCTGTAATGTTTGGGGTGAGTACTCAATGTGATCTCTAAGTTTATAAGTCTGGAATTCTTTTATTTTTTGTTATTTTTATTATTTTTATTTTTTCTAGGATTACTTATTTTCATATTTTTCTGTTCTTCATTTATAGCTGATTATTTTTGGTTCTTAGTTTATACTTTTTATGGGTGTCATTTCTGCTATCTCTTTGATGACATTAAGTATACTTATGTCAAGGTGACTTTTAGATTGCTGTTTTATTCACTTCATTGGAAATGAATTAGTCTTTGGATTGTAATTTGTGTTGACTGAGTTTCTCAAGTACAGTTTTTCAGGGATTATTTATGATACAAACTTTCAGGGCTTTTTTTTTTCAGTAGTTGATTTCTTTGTGTGTGTGCCCATCATATATTTTTAGCACTTTTATTGGTCTCTCTATCCTTGGGTCCCAAGTTCAGAACAAGACCTTATTTTTGTAACAGGGAGCTCTTGATACACATAGAGTAATACTGCACACTTCATCTCCTGCACAGCTGCCCCTTGCCCTGCTCAGAGGAGAAGGCCTATGTAGGGGTCACCTGCTCATCAGTTCTCATCCTTGATGTCACAACAGAATGTCCTTGGCTGTACAGTAATGCTTTAGTCCCTTTCTGTGTGCTGAAACTGACTTCCTAGTGACCACTTAAGTTATCTCAGCTCTAAAAGCTAACAGACCTATGACCTTAACCCTCCTTGCCACTGTATGTTTCTTATCTATTCCAGGCTTTTATCATATCTTTGAGCATTACTAAGGTATTTGGATTCTCCAGAAAAATGTAACCAATAGAGTATGTGTGGATAGAAATATACATTGTGATGGCTATGTATGTATGTATATATATAATAAGAAATTGACTCACAATTATGGAAACTAAGGACCCCTAAAATCTGCAGTCTGTAAAATGAAGACCTGCAAGAGACCTGATGGCAGAGTTTAAATCTGTGTTTGGAGGTCTGGAAAACAGAATAGTTTATGGTATAAGTTCCAGTTCAAGTCAGTCTGAAGAAAGGAGAAGATTAGTGTTTCAGGTCAAAGACAGTCAAGCAAAGTGAGACAGTTCTTTCTTATTCTGACTTTTTGTTCTATTCAAGCTTTCAATAGATTGAGATCCGTCCGCATTTGGGAGGGCAATCTGCTTTACTCAGTCTACTGATTCAAATGTTAATGTTATATAGAAGTATCTGCATAGACATACCCAGAATTATGTTTAACCACATATTTGGGCATCCCATGGCCCAGTCAAATACATATTTTGTTGCTGATCTAAGTTTGGTGTGAGAAGAGCACTTGAACATGAATGTATACTGCCATCTTGATCAGAAATCTAGATGAGATCCGTTTTACACTTCCATTTAGTAATAAAAAGTAGATAAATGCACATAGTAAACAATGTATGCTTAACAACAAAAATAAATACTTGAGCCGATACTACAACTCGGATAATTGTACACAGTAAATAGTGCACAGAATTTAATAACAAAGGTAATGAGGATGAATAGATTGGTGATAGACAGATAATAACGGATATAGCTGTAGATCCTAGGCCCAGCAATTACTCCCTCTGTGGTTGGTCATGACTCTCAAATTCTTTCAAGTTCTTTTTTTAAATTATATTTTATTGATTATGCTATTACAGTTGTCCCATTTTCCCCTCTTCATTCCCCTCCACCCTGCACACCCTAACCCACATTCCCCCCTTTAGTTCATGCCCATGTGTCATAAGTTCTTTAGCTTCTACATTTCCCACACTATTCTTTCCCTCCCCCTGTCTATTTTCTACCCACCATCTATGCTACTTGTTCTATGTACCTTGTCCCCCTCTCTCCTCTTCCCACTCCCCTATTGCTAACCCTCCATGTAATTTCCATTTCTGTGTTTCTGCTCCTGTTGTAGTGGTTTGCTTAGTTGGCTTTTGTTTTAGGTCTGGTTGTTAATACCTGTGAGTTTGCTGTCTTTTAACTGTTCATATTTTTTATCTTCTTTTTCTTAGATAAGTCCCCTTAACATTTCATATGATAAGGGCTTGGTGATGATGAACTCCTTTAACTTGACCTTATCTGAGAAGCACTTTATCTTCCCTTCCATTCTAAATGACAGCTTTGCTGGATAGAGCAATCTTGGATGTAGGTCTTTGATATTCATGACTTGGAATACTTCTTTCCAGCCCCTTCTTGCCTGTAAGGTCTCTTTTGAGAAATCAGCTGACAGTCTGATGGGAACTCCTTTGTAGGTGACTGTCTCCTTATCCCTTGCTGCTTCTAGAATTCTCTCCTTCATTTTAATCTTGGGTAATTTAATTATAATGTGCCTTGGTGTGTTCTTCCTCGGGTCCAACTTCTTTGGGACTCTCTGAGCTTCCTGGCCTTCCTGGAAGACTATTTCCTTTGCCAGATTGGGGAAGTTCTCCTTTATTATTTGTTCAAATAATAAAGTTTTCCACTGGTTGCTCTTCTTCTTCCCCTTCTGGTACCTCTATAATTCGGATGTTGGGATGTTTAACGATGTCCTGGAGGTTCCTAAGCCTCTCCTCATTTTTTTGAATTCTTGTTTCTTCCTTGTTTTTTGTTTGGTTGTTTCTTTCTTCCTTCTGGTCCACTCCATTGATTTGAGTCCCAGTTTTCCTCCTATCTCTGTTGGTTCCCCATGCATTTTTCTTCATTTCATTTATTGTAGCCTTCATTTGTTCATCTAATTTGTGAGCAAAATCAACCAATTCAGTGAACATCCTGATCACCAGGGCTTTGAATTGTGCATCTGATAGGTTGGCAATCTCTTCATCGCTTAGATAAATTGGCTCTGGGGCTTTGATTTGTTCTCTGGTTTGAGCCATTTTCATTTTTGGATTTTTTTTTTTTTTTTGGTCTAGTAGTGGCTGTTACATAGTGAGGGGTGGAGCCTTAGGTGTTCCCCAGGGTGGGACAGCCCAGTTGCTGGGTAGTGACGCTGTATGTGGGGGCGGGGTCTGAGAGGAGACAATGGCACTTGCTCTGTTCACTCTCGGATTCCAGTCCCCTCCACCGCTTCCCCTTTGCCTGGATTATCTGGGCGTGAATGTGGGACCACCTGGTCAGCCAGCTGCCTTGTGCGGCCTCACTGGTTCTGCACAGTTGCCACCCTGTGCCTGGGTTCTGCTGGTCGCCGCCTGTGCACCTGGGGGCTGCCAGCCATTGCTGCTTGTGTGCCTGGTCCGCGCCTCCGCTTTTTCCTGCCTCGACTCAGCCCCTCTTACTGGTCTGGATGAATCATTGTTGGACTTCCAAACAGTTCAATTTTCTGAGTTCTGGTTGTTTTCTTGTTTCTAAATCTTTGTTGTCCTTAATTTTGGTTGTGAGAGGAGGCAAAGTGTGTCTACCTACACCTCCCTCTTGGCCGGAAGTCTCTTTCAAGTTCTTTAAGCTCAGTGTCTCAATCTTCAGCTATCTAGTAAAGATAGAAAAAAGTACCTATTTCATTGGACCGATGTGACGATCATACAAAGAGCTTAGAATAGTATCTGACATATAGAAAGCTCTTAATAGATGTTGTCTATTGTTGTTATTGTTATTATTTGTATTTATGTATTATGGGTGTATACAAAATTAAGTAGTATGTGCATTCTTGTTTGCATTCAGTTATTTATTCCTAGGGCAAAGCATGGAATGAGACCTAAGTAGTCATAGCCTTGAATTTTTTTTTACCTGTACCTTTATTTTTCTATACCAGCTGTCTTGATTGCAAACATTATACATTAGACTCTACCCACTAGCCCTACAAACCTAAATCCATACGATGGTCAAGTTTATTCACACACAAAGAAAAATTTAAATAGGCCTGTTAATGACATTATGTTTAGTTTTTAGTTTCAATGACTATTAAGTATATGTATTTATGCTGTTTAAAATATTGTTTGGTCATATCTAACTTTCAATATCCCTCTACAAAACACATTCACACAATTTATATAAGGCTTTGAATTTTATGTCACTGAACAAATAGAAACTACCAGGCTAAAGCTCCTTCAACTTCCCATCAAATTTACAAGTTTACCTGTATTTCTATTTATCTCCCCTCTCTTAGCTTTAGCTGTGGGGCCATTCTACATCTTGAGAACCTTATCAACTTTCTCTCTGTTATCATTAACCTGACCTTCTCTACTTACTTTCTTTCCATCAAACATTTCAAAATCAATCTCTCTAATAACAAAAACAAAAAGCCAAAACCCTCCAAAACAAAAAACACCTCCTCTGACCCAGTTTCACTCTTCAGCTATAAATCAATCTCTGTCCTCTGCTTTACAATCAAATTTTTTGAATGAATTTTCCATAATTGGTGTTTTCACTTCCTCCCCTCACATTGACAATTGAACACACTTTAGTCTGTCTTCCGCTCTGAATATGCCACAGTAAATGCTTGTACTGAGGCCACTGATGTCCACCTTGGACACTGTCCAGTTCTCATTCTGCTCCCCCTCACCAGTATTTGATTTTCTTTTTACCTAAACTCAAAAATGCTACCATTCTTCTGATTCTAGGCCACTTCTCTTCCCTGTTTACAAACTGTCCCTAATGATCTCTCTCAGTCACTGGTGCAGCTTCAGTTACCATGCAAGTTCTGACAATTCCAAAGAAAATGTCTTTACTGCTCTCCTGTACTTCAGATCCATAATCATCCACCCAGTTGTTTTTTATTAAGATTTTATTTATTTATTTTTAGATATAGGGGAAGGGAGGGAGACAGAGAGGGAGAGAAGCATTAATGTGTGGTTGCCTCTCATGCACCCCTAACTGGGGACCTGGCCCGCAACCGAGGCATGTGTCCTGAGTGGGAATCAAACTGGTGGCCCTCTGGTTCACAGGCTGGCACTCAATCCACTGAGCCACACCAGCCAGGGCTAGGTTTTATCCACTTGGATTTCACAGGCACTTAAAATTCAACATATTCTAATAAAATGAATTATTTTCCTCCCCCACACTGCTAGTTCTTCAGAATTCTTTACCTGAGTAAATGGTAGATACAACCAGCAGCTCATTTCCTTAAGCGGGAAATTGGTAGATGATCTCAAATGCTCCCTCTTCCTCACCTTCCTCATCATGTCGTCAATTCTGTTACTTGAATAGCTTCTTCCATATAGTTTCCACTTCCATCCATTTCCACTGCTAGCACCCTTGTATACACTACCATCATCCTGGTAGGAAGGGTATGAACATCAGTGAATAACAGCAGTAGCCTCTTAACTACTCTTCTTTATAACACGCAGGCATCCTTGTTTTTTCTTGTGCTCCACAGACGTTGCATTTGTTGCAAACTGAAGTCAAGACCCTCTGTCAGTAAGATTACAACTCACTTTATTGCAGTGGTCTGGAACCAAACCACAATATCTCTGGATATGCATGTATTTCTTTGTCATTCATTCATCTATCAAAAATGTTGATGAAGTATTTACATGTGCAAGATAAACAAGGTGCCAAACACTCTAACAATTTTTTTAAAAAAGAAAAAGCTCATAAATCACTTTACAATTAGGTAGATGAGAAATGCATAAAAATCACTATGGGTCAAATAGTGATGCTTACAACAAAGTTATGACAGATGAAGTGCCAGAGAAATTCAGAAGAAAGAATTACTTCCATTCTGGGGAGAAAAAGGGAGGAAGTTTTATGGAAGAGGGGATATTTGAGCTGAACTGTTCATATTTTGGTTTGAGAGTACTAGGTTGGAAAAGATAAAGAGACAGAAGTACTTGGAAAGGGAATAGTCCAGAAAGTTAAAAAAAAAAAAAAAAAATGAAGTTAAGACCTGTAGGGTGCAAGTATGTAAATCATTGAATCTGGCTACAAGGCAGGGTGGTTGGAGGTGTACAGTAGAAGATAAGCTGAGAAATAAATGCTCAGCATAATTCATGGGGGTGCATTTTTCAACATTCCCTCCCCCTCAGTACATTGCATTGTATTAAGAACATATGTAGGAGATAGGGCCATATTAGAAATTCTCACCAAATTGAAAAAGAAAGGGCATCTCTCTGGACTCTGCAAAAATGAGGTGTGACCCAGAATGATGAAATGGCTCTTCTGTGCACTTTACTCATCAAGTATAACAACTCTAGAGTTAGAGTATACCTGCTTCCTCCCTCCCCTTGCAGTCTTTACAAGGGAAAATTTCTATTAGGGAATCCTTCCAAGCTTTACATTAGCTCCCTGTACCTGTAGGAGCAAATATCTAGCACCTCCTAATAATCAAAATGTTATAGTTTGCTCTAAGTGGCTGTTATATAAATAAACAGGAACCTCAGCATAGAAGAATATAGATTTAAGGTAAAACCAAAAAGATTCCTTTTCATATTTATATCACAAATATTGAGTTCTTCTAATACATTTTCCTTTGTGAGAATGCTAGAATAATTGTGAACCTGCTACTCCAGACCTACAATCTGGTTCATGAATTTAAAAATTGTAATTACTATTTTAGGTATCAAATGTAGTACTTTTATTTCTCTGAAAAAAAAAGAGAAAAAGAGAAAGAAATGGGAGAATGCAATTATCTGCAACCTGAATTTGAAGACACTTAAATAATCTTGTTTTCTTTACATTACATATTTATGTTGATTTCTTAATATGGTAGGGACACAACACCTCTATTTATATATAAATACTGGAGGAACGCTTTTATACTTTCTGCTGAAGTAGATTATTAAGAAATACTCACTTGATATTGTATGAGGAACTATTTTGCTACTTTAAAGTAGCCTGCAAATTATAATTGAGCACATTTAAAATAAAACACATTTATCAATTGTAAACAGCAAAATCCACTCCAAAGTAATCTTTGCCACCTTTATTTTAAGTCAGTTATTTTTTTAAAAATATATTTTTCTGTAGTATCTTTTTTTTTCTAAGTCTATTTAAGATTTGTTTTTCATTAAAGGATTTGGCATTAAGACTTCTTTTATTTCCTAGATCTCATTCTCCACACCTTTTCTGGACCTCAATATTACATCTAGCCAGATTTTTCTTTATGAATTTAATATATCCCACTTCACATTTCTCTTCTTCAAACATGCTCAATTCTTATGGAGTTAAAAAGCCTAACTTTCCTTTCTTCATGGGTGGTCTAAATTTTATATGCTTTATTGTTTTGTTCATTTACATCAGTTTACTGATTTGTTTATGTATTCATTCAAAACAAATATGCAAATTTCAAGCACTTTTAAGAGCTAAATCAGATACTTCTTTCTTAATAAAGGCTTTTCTGAAGTCCATTTCCCCTTCTCCTCAGTCCCCATCCTTTCCTTCTCTGAATTCCCATTACTCTATTCACTGGCACTGTTTTGCTTCATACTTTCGTTATTTGTATATTGGTTTTTCTAACCTTCTAAGTAAAAGCTCTTTGAGGGTAGTGAGTGTCCTGTGCGTCTTCTCGTCTCCTGAATGTCTAATGAATTTCTTAGACAATTCCTTTCAATGAACTTTCACTAAACATCTAATGTATTCAAGGCATTAGTTTCTAGAATTTATATTTCATCAAGCAGGTTTAGAAATGGAACTCAAAATAGCATAAACAAATTGAACAAAGACTTCAAGATGAAAAAGCACAAAGTGTGGTTTCACAACATGTGATTTACTTTGGCTAGAGAGAAGGAACTGCAAAAGAGTGAATGGGAGAAGAAGTGAGAGCCTATGTGGTAAACTGTAATTACAGCTGTAGGTTAGGTCTGCCCAGAAAGTTTTTCACCCCTGTTTTTCTGGTGATGATCCTAGGCTTTTCCTACATCAGCCTCCATTGTTTGTGTACATCTTGTTGGGTCCCCTTACCCAGTGCAGGGATGTATCATGTGTCCTGGACT
Source organism: Anoura caudifer (assembly GCA_004027475.1). Taxonomy (NCBI): domain Eukaryota; kingdom Metazoa; phylum Chordata; class Mammalia; order Chiroptera; family Phyllostomidae; genus Anoura; species Anoura caudifer. The sequence continues at coordinate 236,596 of PVKU01001603.1, forward strand.
TGGTAAAGCATATTAACTCTACCTCTGGTTATAGAAAAGAGCATGTGATCCAAGCAAAATCATTTGAAGTCCTCCATAGGATTACTTTTCTGAAGTTAACAAAGTAATTTTCCCTAGGGAGGCCACTTGAAGGGCATATTGGAGTTGCTGACAGTCATCTTGCTCCAGACCTAGAGAATGCCTGAAGATAAAGCTGAGGCACACTAAAGAATGAAGACAAAGAAAGAGAAAAAATGACCTCAGTTAAGCCTCTGAATGTAGTCATGATGAGAGCTCAATGCACCCTAAATTTCTCAGTTACATACCCAATAAATTGTGTTTTTGCTTTTCAAGGGTTTGCTTGTTTTACTGCATTGAACTTGAATTAGTTTTTGTCAGTTACATTGTAAGGAGAGTGGATGATGTTGAAAAGTAGTCTGTGTTTTTACTGTAAAGATGGGAGACTATTGAAGATTTTGAGGAAAGCATTATGTAATCAGAATTATGTCACTTTTCATCCATCCATTCCCTGACTAGTCAGTCTTCTTAACCCAATGGTCTTCCCCTTTTTTTCTACTCATTTTTTTTCCTGCAAAAGTGTTGCTAGAATCAATGGCTCTTCCTTGGTTTGTAATTTCCTTATAGTTTGTGATGATTTTAATAATTTATTTTTTTTCAAGATAAAAATTACAAACTGAGAAAGGGTTAAGAATTACGCACTTTGTGCCAGATTTTAGTTTGAATCCAGCTTTACCATGTTTTACTTGTGTGATGTGGAACAACTCACTTAAAAATGGGGCTTCAGTTTCCTCATCTATAAAATGGGGTTAGTAAACTTAAATCATAGTTTTGTTGTAAGGATTCAGAAAGATTATTAATAGGGAGTGGCTGAAATAAAATGTTCAATGTAGGGTACATATAAGCTATAAAAAGTAAAAAGTATGTGTTCTAACTCTCTCCAATGTGTACACAGATGAAGTATTTTGGATGAATGCTTTCTTATCTTAATTTTACATTTATGTGTAGTATTTCTAATTTTTCTTTTATTAGTAAGTGATATCATAACTAATTAGTTTCTTCCCATGAAATTTTTCAGATAGATCCTCCTCTTTCCATTCTAGTTTTTAACATGCAAAGTTTGACCTGATGACCTGAACGGATTTCTTAGCTCATATGCATCCTCTGCTAGTCTAATTAGTGTTCTGCTAGTAGAATAATCTTTGTAAGGCATTGTTTTTTTTCCTCATAAATAAGAACTTACATTTTTCCTACTAGGAATCATGCTAAGTCCAAGTTCATTTGCTTCATTTGCAAAATCTTCACAGCATTAGCTTTTCAACTACATGCCATCTATTTTTACTTAGCTCTATTATATTCACATGTAATAAATTTCATCCATTTTAAGTGTAGAGTTTGATGAATTTTGGCAATTGTAAGCTCAGAACCACCATTACAATTGAGGTACAGAAATGGCCACTAGTCTCAAAATTTCCCTCATGATCCTTTGCCATTATAAGCTACACAACCCAGGCTCAAGGCAAATACTGATCTTCAATCTACACTATAATTTTCCTTCTTAAAGAATTTGTATTATTGGAATCATGAAGCAAGCAGTCTTTTGTATTGGACTTCTTTAACTTAGTATATTGTTTGAGATTTGTTTTCATAGTGTGCCTTTCGATATTTAATGTTTTGTTTTGTTTCTGATAGTATCCCAAAGTATCGCTGCAACACAGTTTGTTAATCCCTTCACCAGTCAATAAACATTTAGTGTGTTTCCAGCTTGGGGCCATCATGAACACCTGTGAAAATTTGTGCAAAAATCTTTGTGCAGACCTATACATTCACTTCTTGTGATAAATACTTATGAGTGGAATTGCTAGGTCCTATGGCAAATATGTGTATATTGTTATAAGAAACTGCTAAAGAATTTTCCAAAGTGGATGCATCATTTTGCATACCACCAGCAACATGTGATAGCTTCAGCTGTCATTAATTCTTCAAATATTTTTGGCCCTTTCACTGTTCTTCTCCTTTTTGGTCTGCTTTATATTATCTGTTTATTTTCTTTAGATTTTCTTTCTTCTTTACATTGGATAATATTTATTGTTCTACCTTCAAGTTCATGACTAGTTCCTCAGTCATTTCCATTGTTTCGATTTTAAGTCCATCCAGTGAATTTCTTACATATTATTTTTCAGTTTTAGAATGTCCTTTGGTTCTTTTTATTATTTATTTTTCTTCCTTCCTTCCTTCTTTCCTTCCTTCCTTCCTTCCGTTCCTCACACAAGCATACATTCTAAGACTTTACTAACGGTAATTGTAAGGGCTGCTTTAAAATCCTGGTTTTCTCATTCCAACATACAGATAATCTAGGATTTGGTCTTCATTGATTTTCCTTTTACTTGAGAACACACTCTATTTTCCTGAATTTTTGTATGTCAGGTAATATTGGATTATATCTTGAACATTATGAATATTAAGTTATGGAGACTCTGAATTCTATTGTTTTTCTTCTAAAGAGTATTACTTCTTATTTCTGCAAAAACTTATCTTGGTTCCATTCTAGCTGCAAACTGAGCAATCATTTCAATGCTAACTGAGATCTGTTTTCTTTAACCAAGCCACTATGGATCTGTTGCACAAGTGTATGGTTCAGGGTTAATCAAAGATGTGAACAGACAAAATTTGAGCATTTCCTGTATGTCTATCTAGTTTTCCCTGATAGTCTCCTCTTACTTTCCCCTGGATTCAACCTTCTGATTCCTAATCACTGGTTTTCCCACCACACTAACCTGGTTCCAGGTTAGTATCCGCAAAAGGAACTCTACCCAGTTCTCCTTCTTCATGTGTGAATTTCCTGTGAGATCCTGCATACTTCTGTTTATTATAAAGTATATTTATGTATCATCTTTTTTGTGGTATGTCCAGAGTTTATAGTTTTCTTTATGAAGGTCAGTCTAATAGGATTTTATTCAGCCCTTATCAGAAGCCAGTCCTTCAATTTGTTAAAAAAATACTGTTTATCTAGGAGACAAATTTATTCAGGCCATGAATTACTTATCTTTCTTCCACATAAAATAAGTCAAATTAATCCTATAAGTCTAACTAGAAATTCAGTCCTCAAATTGATCTAGGTGTCTTGGATTTGTTCTCTCTCTCTGCTTTATACTTATTGAAATTTTAGACAGTTCTTGACTTCTTTTTGTTTAACAATAAGAACAATTAAACTTCAGGCATTTACCAGGAATCTTCAACTTAAAAGTTTTCTCCTAAACTCCAATTAAATACAAACTTGAAGCAACTCATGTTTGAAAGCCATATTCTCATACCTCTTCATTCTTTTTAGCTCAGGAGGAAAATGTGTAATAGTGGTAAGTTAATTGAATTTGGAGTCAGAGGGCATAGTTTAAAGTCTGCACTGTTGTGCCTTAGATCTGGTAATTTATCTGAATCTTAGTTTCTCCATCTGTAAAACAGATATCCTGAAAATCTCTAAATCATAAAAACGATATGATTGACAATACCATGCACCCAGTCACTCCAGCTCAAAAATCAATAATCTTTTAAAACATTTCTCACATTCCATAGCCAAACATTTTCCAAGTGTTTGTTATATTAATGCACTTTTCTTAATTTTGTTGTTGTTGCTATGTAGTTCAGACACCTACATCTTTTTTGTGTCCGTGTACTACTGCAACAATTTCATAACTGATTTCCTGCCATTGGTTTTACCTCTCCTCCTAATCCATTCCCCATGCTGCTGCAAATAGACTTTTCTAAAATATATCACATGACTTTTTTACTGAAAGCCCTCCACTGGCTCTAAGTGTCACGTCCAAATTTCATCGCCTGACACACAAGTTCCCTCATTATGTAACTCTTCTTACTCATTTCTTGCTACTTGCCTACATTCCTCCCCGGCTTCAGCTAACCTGAGCTGCTTGCATTTAATAACACATTTTGCCTGCCAGTGAGCTCATACCTTTGCACATGTTGCTCCTCTGTTTGGAATGTCCTGCCTTGGAAAGTCTTTTGTATTGTGCATGAAGGCATCTTATTGTCTAGGTATGATCCTACCCAAAAGATATTGTACAAATGGAAAAGAACCATGTCTCATAGTTCTTTTGATCCTTCAGGAATGGGGTAATGGTTACAGATAGGCACTCAAAGGATTGTCAAGTGAGAGATCATTTACTGAATAATACAAAGCAATCTTGACTTACTTAAAAAGTAAATTTATAATATATTACACAGATGATTTGAAGTATTTATGTTTCCATAAATTTCAGATTTTTAAATAGTTATGAAAAAAAGAATTTCAGAACTTAAGAAGAGAACATTACCTAGGTATACTTTTTAAAACAATAAAACTCTGGGAAATGAGCAAATGCAGAATCTAAGTCATATGTAATAAAGTACCATTGGCTCTTAAATGAACAAAGTATCTTGGAAGTACTGTATCATTATTTTATGAACACATTTAGGGCTAATATATGTCCATTCTAAACATTATCTCAAAAAAGTGGGACCTATGTCCTATAATTATGGCTTTAATGTATTTTAAGTAAGACATACATTTTTAAGAAATGCCTTTCAAGAACATCCAAGCAAATTCCTATGCCTTTATGTTCAATTGATGGCTGAAGTTAGAGCTAGTCTGTAATCATGCCCCCAAGATTGCTATTAGTGAGTCAAATTGACTTCATTCATTCATTCATTCATTCATTCTACTGTGTGTAGAGAACCACAATGAATCAGGTATACTTCTAGGTGCTTGGCATCTGCAGTAAACAAAACAGACCAAGTCTTTGATTTCGTAGCATTTCCCTTCTAGTGAAGAGAAGCAAATAATAAACAAATAAATATAATCAGGTTTTAGTAAGTACTCTGAAGCAAATATAAGACTGTTAAGGAGACAGAGATCAAAGGGGAGGGAAATGTTATTTTAGATAGTAGTCAGTGAAGACATTCTTTGAAGGTTACATCTAAGCAAGAGACCTATACGAATGCGGAAGGGAGACACATACCATCAGGAAGTAGCAAATGTCCTGGGAAGATGTGGTACTGAATTCCTTCTAAAAAGAAGGAATGATGTGTCATATTTAATATAGTTTTAAAAAGTCATATTACATATGTCGGAACCTTAGGTTTCTTATTTATTGCTGTTAATTAATTAAGAGTGATACTTCAGCCCTAACTGGTGTGGCTGAATGGATTTGGCTTGTTTTGCAAGCCGGGAGGTCAAGGATCAGCTTCCCATTCCTGGCACAGGTGTGGCTTGTGGGCCAGGTCCTTCCTTGACTGGGGGTGGACAAGAGGCAGCCCATTCTCTTGCAGCACATGGTGTGTCTCTCCCTCTCTTCCCCTCTCTTTAAAAAAAGTAAAACAAAATTTTAAAAGAAGTGATACTTCAGGGAAACTGCTATGCGAGTGTTGGTTATTTAAAAATTCCTTCTTTCCCAGAACTTTACAGATTAAAACACACATGCAATTGAGATATATGAAGCAAGTCTTAAGGAAAAACAAAATTCCACACTGTCACTGAATTCTCCTAGCGATTTCCTACTGGTGGATTTTTTTGTTTTTGTTGTTTTGATTATTACACATTGCAATCAATTAATTTAATGCTTCTGTTGGCAAGGCCCTGCCCCCAAGTCACATTTGAAAATTCACCCACGGAAGCTGGTAGGAGGTGGGTGGGTGTAAACTATGTGGTGTAGTGAGTCACACCTATCACTGATTAGCTATAATGAATTTTTAAAAATCACCTATCCAGCAGCAGCAGCAGATGTGGGCTCAGCCAGGGGGAAGAGGCCAAAGGCAGTGAGTGGCGCTGCATTTACACTACTCCCACTAACGGGACCAAAACAGACGCTACAATTCGGAGCTTATTCTGCCTCTAGCTGGTGGAAACGGAAAATACGGGGGGGCGGGGGACGGGGGGAGTTTGGTGGCAAGAGATCTACAAAAGAGGGGGAAAAAAAACTGAAGAGAGTCAGTAAAAGGCTGTTGCCTCCAACTCCACGTTCTCAGTCTCCAAGACGAAGGGGCCTGGAAAGGGGAAAGGGAGCACAATGACGCCGGGAACAGAGAAACTCATTGCGTCCGAGGCCTTGAGGCTCCGCAGAGGTGCTGGTCCACTCGCTAGCTCCTCGGAGTGGTTTGGTAAACGTCACACGTGACGCCCGGGGGCCTTAACCCGTCCAGCCGCCTCGGGTGCATCGGCCGCTGCGGGTGGAGGTTGTACGGTCGCCGCAGGAGGAGGGAGTGAGGGAGGAGGGCGAAACTTGTATAGAGAGGCACCGCCATCAACATCAAGTCGGCCACCCCGGACACTCGTCCCCAAAAACCCACCCCCACTGAGAGCACAGCTCCGGCCCAGGGCGGGGAGGAGGTGGACAGGGGAGGGGGATGCTATGCAATAAACTGCGCCGGGAAGGGGTGGCGAGGGAGGAAATCGTGGCTCTGAGGGGGCAGTACGGGATCTGAAGAATGGGTCTAGCTTGATTCAGACTCCTGAACCTGGCAACACCACGGAGAGAGGGGGAGTGAGAGAGGAGGCTGTGCTGCGTGTGTGCGCGCGTGTGTGCGGGTGTGTGTGCGCGTGTCTACAGGTAGCAGCGGCGGCGGCGGGGACCGGAGCAGGGGACGCATCTGCAGCCACCTCCCCTCCTGTGATTTTCCGAGGGGATTGCTCACTTAACGGACGGATCTGTACCCTCTGGAGATCTTCTCATCCTCTCCATTTCCACGCGTCTTAGCCGTCTTCCAGTTTCAAGTGTGTGTTTTGGGTATTTTATTTTATTTATTTTTTCCTTCTCCCTCTAAATCTTATTGGGAATTCTACAAACTGGAGCAGTTGGCTCCTGATACGAAATCTTTGGATACATTTGGCTTGCCAAGTTTTTATCTTGCCGGTCCCCTCTGTCTTTCGGAGGCATCTGTGGTGCTTTTCCTTCTGGATTTCTATGCAGAAAACGTATATATGTTTATATACCGACCACATAATATATAAATACATATATGCGTGTCCAAGCACTTGGTTTTCTTCTCTCTTCCCGACAAAGCGGAATGTTTTGGAGTCGATGGATAACGAGAACAGTATTAACATTCTTTTGATCCTGTTTTTTAAAAAAGGGAGGGAGCATGAAGAATTGTTTAACATTCGGCCATCGTTTGGCTGCACACTAAGCATCTCGAAGTATTTATGGTTGCAGATCAGGTGCAAACGGGGCTTAGAGAGAAAGGTAAGGGATCTTCCTGCATCCGCCGAGCTCTGGTGTTTATCTTAATCCCCAGGATTGCCGAGAACTTCTGCTCCCGGCCTCTCCCTCTCCTTTCCCACCTCTCACACAGCTTGCCCTGCTGTGTCTCACCTGTACGCCTATCCCTTTTCCAGTTGCGGAGGGGAGGGGTGGGGGTGCTGGAGGTTTAATCATCTTGTAGAGTTTAAATCTGTCTTTCTCTCTCTCTTCCCTCAGCAAGGGAACTGAGTTTCCCAGCCCCCTTTTACCTGTTTTAGGAAACCCATTTTGTCTTTTTGAAATACATTATGCTACCTAGATAGCCGCTTTAAACAACTCTTGGTGCCAAACCCTCACCGCTATGCTCTGATGAAAATAAAAGCCATAAAAAAAAATAACTTTAATGAATTGGGTAGTTTCTTTAGCACTGGGGTTAATGGAACTTCCAAAACGCTTACTTTCATTTAAAACCAAACCAATACCTCAGGAGGAGTCCACTGTGGAGGAAATTCAACTGCCGTGTCTGCATAAAGCCAATTCCATTTTACTTGGAGGGTCATTCACCAGAGTTGAGAGGGATGGAGCTGAGTCTAGTGCAGGAAAAAAACTACACGATACTTAATTCCTTTGTGAAGCCACCCTTTACACCATGACCAGTCCCTGTTTAACTCCCCGTTCAGCGGACCCGTTTCCAGACTCGATTTTTTGGGAAGAGAGGTGGAAACTTGTCCTTGTTTTTTCTTCAATTCCTCCAACCTGCTTCCTTCTGCGCTCACCATCCTTCGCCCTGGCACTTTGCAAATTGCCGGTTTCCCCCTCCTCCTGGGGGGTGTTCTCTGCTCTTCTCCACTCCTGCCCCCTCTATCCTCTCTCCATTGGCGCTTTCAGAGCGGATGCATCTTCTCTTCTAAAGCTCTCTCTCCCGCCTTCCTGACCCCCTCCCCTCCGCGTCCCCGGCGCCCCCCACCTGCTCCGGATCTCCTCGCCCCTCCTCCCGCCTCCCCACGGCGCCTTGACCCTTCCATCCCTAGTATCGGCTAGGGGGCGGGGAGGGGGGGCGTCGTGTCCCGGCGGCAGACGCCGAGCGCGCGGAGCTCCTGAGAGGAGAGACCGCTGGGAAGGCGAGCCGGAGTCGGGGATCGGAGGCCGGGAGAGCCCGTCCGATCCGGAGAGACACGGGAAAAAGGGGAGAAAGCGAGTGGGAGGCGCGCACGCAGCCAAGCTCTGGCAGACGAGTGCAGTCGCCTCCAACGCCTTAGAGCGGCGCCCCAGTCACTGCAGCTTTTCACCCTAGAGCTGTGCCCAGGGACCACCGAGACCAAGAGCCGAGCCATCGGCAGAGAGGTACCAAAGAAATAAGGAAAAGAGAGAGAGGGGAGGGTTTCCTGGGAAATACGGAGGCTGAGCAGATGGAGGAACAATGCCGCCTCCAGAAGAAAACCCTTGCCTGCAGCCCGGGCGGAGCTCAGACGAGCTGCCTCCAGCCTCCCGCTCTCCCCGGGCCCGTGGGCTAGTTCAGGGGGTGGTGCTGCCTCGCAGTTTGACAGGGATGTAAGAAAGTTGCTCTTCCTCGCATTTCCTGCGAAGCGGTTTTTACAGCTGCGTGATTCGAGTCAAGATGTCACTCCCTAGATCCCCCGCGTTGAGCAGCGGCTAGATTATACATTATCGGGCAATAAACCCCTTCGGGAAGAGGTGGTAGTCCAAACGTTTAAAAACGCTCTGTACTGGTTTCTGACTGTCCAGCCCAATGCTTTGTGAGTAGAAATGAAAAACCACCTTCAGTGAATTTAAAATTGGGAATAATTTATTCCAGAGGAGATTGTTAGTGTTTTATGGAGATGAGGGAAGTTATGTGTCTAAAATTTGATTCATTTGTGATTATTCTGAATCACGAGCAGTTGGCCTCCACAAAGGTATTTATACTACTTCTGTTTTTTCATTTCCAGGACCGTAATGATCCATGTAGGACTTAAGAAATATGAATTCAGATAGCTAGCTAACGTTGTGTCTATTACTCTGCATTTTCACAGGTACTTAATGTACTCATCTTTCTTTTCATTTTTTTTAATTGAAACTACAGTAGTCTCTTTTCTCTCATGCTGTTCATGAAAAATACAGGGTCAGAATGTATTTCTTATAAGTTAATTGTGCTTAATTATAAATAGGACCATATATAAAAAAATCACTAAAGAAAGGTGTGGGTGGATGTGTTTCAGTGTAAAACCTATAAAATGTCTTGGCATTTCAATCAGCCATTACAACCTAGCAGAACACTAGCTTTTTGAAATGAGCTCAGAAGCAAGAGCCATTCAAGTATTTAAAATATTAAATGTTAAGTACAAAAAAATTGTTTACTGTGCCCTTGGCAGAGAATGAATCTAAATCTCTATGCACTGCTGAGTGATTGAATGATTCAGAGAAAGTGGAAGTTAATCATTACTCAGGCCTTCTGATTACATGGTTTGATTAAAAGAAGTAACTGTTTTCTGTAAGCCTGCTATTCTACAGTTAGTCTTTCCAATCTTCTTAACATAAGCAGAAATTGGGGAAGTCAGCCTTTCAGCTGACTCTGTACTCCAGTTCTTGCAGTGTGGGGTAAAGAAATCCCTCTTCACCACCCCTCCTTTCCACAGCCTCCCTCCTTCTACCCCCAGGGTGGTGTCTGTCAATCTTATCTTTATTCCCTCAGTAGTTATTCATTTTGTGAAAATTCCCTTTTATATTTAGATATAATATGTTTTCAGATATAAATGTCTGGATTGTTTTGAAATTGAAGATGGTATATAAAGTCACAGAAGGTAGGCTGAGTGAGAACTTTATTTGCTGCAGGAAAAATGTTTGAAGGCTTGCTTGATGACTTTGCTTGACTGGGTGACTTCCCTGACTTTCTAAAGTCTTCCAACTTCGAACTTCTCATATTTATTCCACTTTCAGTACTTTCATGTGGTTATTTCCTTTAATTAGGTATTTAGGGTTTTTAATAGGAAAATTAAATAACTGTAACTAAATAATACAGTTTATAGTTATACATTTAAGCTGTCTGAGTTTACAATTTTTCAACAGTTTTTTTTAGTAAACCAGAGTAATTCCTTATTTCTAGAATTCTTTATTTTTATACAAAGAAATCATTTTGGGAACTACCTAACAAATACTAATTTGTAGTTTTTCAAGCAAAACATAATCACAAATAACAGTAGGATTTGAAACCATAGCAGTTCAACAATACACTTTTGCACATTTTAAAGTATTCTGAAGTGAAGTTTGATGTTTGTTTCCATCTTATTAGATTGTAGATGAAAAGATTCCTATGTGAATTCCTGTGACTTCTCAGTTATATTTTAATTATTTGTAAATGGAGTCACCTGATTCCAATTCACCAAACTCATTTTGCAGGCTAAAACATGAGCCTGATCTTGCAGCTCTTTTATTCACAATGGCCAGTGATTCCTGATAGTGTGAATGCTAAAGTCCAGAAGACTGATGGCGTTCAACTCCTTTCACAATTTACTCCCCAACTTTTTAGATTTGAACACCTTCCACCTGGAACTCCTCCCTAATTTATTCATTACTCCATTCACAAGACTCCAATTTACTACTTCCCCCAATAGTACATGCCATTTAGGCTTCTGTGCTTTGCTTATGCTATTTCCTCATGAATTACTTTCCACTGTGCCCCCATGCACACACACACAAAGGAATTGTAGGACCAAAGAACATTTTGTTTCCTTAGAGTGGTCTTTCCTCCCTACTTTCTTCCTGTATCCTTGCTCTAAGCTCCTACAGGACATTATTTATACCCAGAGTAGCCCACGTTTCATATTTCTTGATGGTTGGCACACTAACTGGATGGTAAGTTCCTAGTGGTCAAAAGCCTTATCCGATTTATCATTTCATTCAGAATGCTCAGCCCCATGTCTGAAGGTAAAGTAGACCACTAATGAATATTAAATGTATTATTTAAACATACAATTGACTACAAGGCAGTAGAAAACCTGGCTAACAGCCTTAGTTGGGTGGCTCAGTTGGTTGGAGCATCATCTCATATACCAAAAAGGTCGTGGGTTCTATCTGGTCAGGGCACATCCGAAGTTGCGTGTTTGATCCCCAGTTGAGGGGCTGGGTGGAGCATGTAGAGAGGCAATCCATGAATGTTTCTCTCTCACATAGATGTTGCTCTTTCTCCCCCCCACTCTCTCTGCACCCTCTACCCCTTTCCTCATTCTCAAATCAATAATAAAAAAAAATCCTCCAGTGAGGATTAAAAAAAGCTGTCTAAAGTGAATTAAGCAAATAAGGGTTAATCTTAGGTTATAAAAACTCAAGACAACAGTTGCTTAACATTTAATCCATCATTTTGGTACTTTTCTTTTCATGGTCATAAGATTGTTGTTGTGCCTCTGGCATCATGTCTGCATTCTAGTTCCCCTGCCCCCCAAAGATAACAAAGACTATTCTAAGACAAGATTTCTCAACTTTGGCATTATTGGCATTTAGAGCCAAATAAGTCTTTGTCGTTGTCTTGAGGGAGTATCCTGTACATTATAGGATGTGTAGCAACATTGGTGGTCTCTATGGACTAGATATCAGTAGCATGTCCCATTCACCCCTTCAGTTACCACAGCCAAGAGTATGACTGTGGTAGACATTGCCATGTGTCCCTTACAGGTAACAGCATTCTGGGTTGACAGCAGATACTCAAGTTCCCTGTTTCCTACTCCCCATTTTTCTTTGCATTGCAGTGGTGGTGGGGATCTGTTTTTCTTTCTTTCTTTCTTTCTTTCTTTCTTTCTTTCTTTCTTTCTTTCTTTCTTTCTTTCTTTCTTTCGTAATAAATGGTAGAGTACTCTATGAAATTGTTTAAAAAAAAGGAAGAAAAGAAGGACAGGAAAGGGCCAAACCAGCCTTTTTCTGGAGCAGTTTGTCTTTTTTTAAAATGTGGATGTTTTCCTCCTAGACTTCTATTCTCATATCACTTCCAGAACAGTCAGATGGCCACTTGTAGCTGCAAGAGAAGTTGGGAAATGTATTTCCAGTGTGGCATGCCACTACCTTGAAGAAAATCAGTATCTGAAAAAAGAACAAGAAGTGAATTTGTGTTTCAAAACTAGAAGTGTTTGGCCACTAAGACGAGATAAATGAATGTGTAAAATTTGCCTAAATACTTTAAAGAAGAGAAAAAGTAAATAGCCAAAATAGAAAGTAGATATACTTTTTTCACATGCTAAATTATTGATTGAAACAATCGTGATAGCACTGTGATCTTTTCCCCCTCTAGATGGCATTTTACTTGGAAAATAACTAGGTGGAATGGAAGCATTTTGCTTTTACATGTGTGTAGTATGTATATATGCATGCATGTATACATATGTGTGTGTATATAAGTGGCAGTGCCTCATCTTCTCTAGTCCAATGAATAAAGCAGTAGTTTGCTATTCATAGGAATTAGACAGTAGTCAATCATTAGAAATGTTGTCAAAGGAGATAAAAATGCAGATCTAATGTTTTCATACTTCCTAATGCTTGTATTTAGAAAGGCAGCACATGCCTGTGATGGCATTAGGTTAAGTAATGGTTTCTTGTACAGATGTGTTAGCATGGGCTATAGTAACTTTAAATTAGGTCGCTCAGTTATTTGTATCAGTATGGTAAAAAAAAGTCCTGCTGGATACCATTAGAGGGAAGAATTCTACTTTAAAAAGTCATACCAGCATTGCTGCAATGGCAAATGATCTGGTCTGATTCAGTACAAAGTTGTTTTTTTTTTTGTTTTTTAATTTCTTATCATTGCTTTTTACTCTTTATGAGTTTGTTGTTGATTGCCAATTTTTCTCAGTTTTGTATAGAATATAGAAATATAAGATGGGTTGTCTATTAAGAAAGTTTAGTTTGCGAATAACGGATGTCTAGTTATAGGACTAAGCAGTAAACACTTTCATTCTCTTTCAGAACAAGGGTTCTGGTGGTGTGCTGGTCCAGGGCTAGGTAACTCATCAGTTAAAGGATGTCAGGACTCTGAGACAGCTGTGCTAAAATTCTGTTGGCTCCCCATTTTAGAAAGAAGGTAATATGTTTACCACAGAACCAAACATAACGTCTTCTAATAGTCCCACTCAAAGCAAAGAGAGGAGAGGCATTTTTTTTTTTCTCATGGAAATGGGAAGGAAAATTTTCCAAAATGTAACACCCATCTTTCCTTTATGCCTGGTGGACTGCCACTACGACCCTCCCACTCCTAGTTACTGGCAAAGAGAAAACTTTGTTCTGTGACTGGTTTTGATTAATCAGATCATGTTCTTTCCCCTGGGTTGGGGGAAAGGTCTGCTCTCTGTGGATGTAGCCATTTCTCACTTAAACACAATAGGAACTCTTAGGAACTGGGAGGAATGAGGCAATAACTGCAATCTAGGGTGCCTACCGTGGTGTGCCATAAATGTTATGTCAAATTTCTGAGAATATGAAATGCCTATATTATAATCGAATGCATGTGTGCATGCACACACGCAAATTAAATGGTCTTTGAACCCTGGACATAAACTGTACACATCAGGCTGTATGCTTCTGATGTAGAATGACTGCTCTCATAATGTTTCAGAGATTTAAAAAAAAATAGTATCTAGAGAATCAGAAAATGTGGAAATGGTCTTTGGAGAGAGTAATTAAGAACATTAAATTATGTTACATGTCTAAATCCAAAATCCTACCTTTTCAACTTAGAGCTACATCATGTGACAACCATAGATAAACTAGAACATGTCCTCCTTCCTAGCTGAACACCTCATCTGTGTTTGTCACGTGATCTTACAATCATCATTCAGGAGTAATGTGAGAAATGACTGACCCTTTTGTCATTGTTGTCGCGAAGAAGGACTTAATCTCATTTATGCCCAAGTTCAAATTACCCTTCTGCTTTTGATAACTGTTTACTTGGAGGATCTAAGGCATGAGTATCTCTCATGAAACGTTTGGTCTTTTTTTTTTAACAAAGAAAGATTTATTTTCATTTATTTGACTTCATGGAAGCACAGCCAATTTTGTGTTCAGTTGAAAAAGGGGTCTTTAACCATCTCCTTTTACCCTGCTCATTATTCGAATCCATTTTTAACTCAAACTTTGCTTCAAGATTTTGTAGTATTTGAGATTTTTATCATAAGCTGCTTCAAAATATTGTTGGAAGGAAGAAGAATATATACTTACATATGTGCATATGCAAACAAATGAAGGCTGTCATATATCACTCAATACACGCCATTTTCCTGAATGAATATATATTCAGAAATTAGACAACATTGTGTGCTATAAACTGCTGAATTATGTTCCCATTGGCATGTACAATGGGATTTCAGGGAAAAAATATATCAGTGGTCCTTGAGCCACTATGATGGAGATACATGTACTTGGCAGGCAGATGGAAACTCAGGCAGGGAAGGTGGTGAGAGTTTAAAGAAGATAAATTCAGTATACATATTTTGCTCTAGGATCAGAGAGCAATTGTTTTTCCAACTTTTTCCTTCTCTAGCATTAGAATTTCAATAACTTCACTTCTACTAAAATAATTTCTACCCAGTACAAAGGAGCAAATAAGCTTTAACACCAAAGCTGTGTTGTAAAAGAAACTGAACTAGAAAAGAATGGATTTGATACCACTTTGTCTCAGAGCAAATTTTGTGATGGACATTGGCTCTCTCATGGCTTTCCTGTCAGCATTTCAGACCACATTTTTCGAGCTCTCATCCTATTCAGTGCTCTTTTCTCAGGCTCCCGTGCCTGGAGCTGTTTGCATCACAGAAACCACCTCTGACCTGGATCCTTGCCTGGGGTGGGGCGGTGGGGCAAGTGTGATTTCAGAATCATGCTTAAAATGATAATTAGTGCTTCTGTCTGTGGAGTCAGAGACTGATGCTTCTCCTTTGTTTTAATGAAAGGTGTATTTGAAAGTGGAAGCATAGCAGAGTTGGGTTTTAAATAGATCCACATTTTAATGGGCACTCTTGTATCAAGTGAAGACCCCCTGGGAAGTATGTTTTCTGAACATCTTTCTGAACTTCTGTTTTTTTGGACCTATGCAGTACCTTGTAGTGAACAATCCACTCTGAAATAATGATGGTTCACAGCACTAACCTTAGGTGTTGCAAGTTCCTGAAGCCTCTCTCATGGAATAAATGTTTAATTATATTTTTAATATACCATATTTACCCCCAAACTAAGGGACCATTGATTATAGGATGCATCATTATTTTATATACACTTTAGAAAGAAGAAGCACCCCAATGAAGTCATTACACAGTGCTTTCTACCAGTTAAAATTTTTATTTTATAGTTTAATAAAAAGCCATTAGACTTAAATAGATGTAGATTTCTATAATGTGTCAATCTTTTCCATGTAGAAAAGTGTAATATCAACAGATACATACATTGCTTTAAGACTTCAAAAAACCACTTGCTTTGGCAGCCTATGTACTAAAAAAGAACTCAAAAAATTGTATTCTATTCAGGTTCTCACTCTTCTGAATAATTTCCTTTTTTGACTCAGAGCCATCTGTATTTGTATTTTTCTGGACAATAGTCTCTGTGCATTGGTAATGTACCATTTCTTAAGTCTGCTCCAGGACTTCTCCAGGATTTCATTCCGAGCACCTGGTACCTACTGCAAGGTTTGATGCTGGTGTTTTGCTGGTTTTATTAGAAGGTGACAGTTGAAAAATTTTCAATCAACAACCATATTTCATATTCCTTTCTTAATTGTTCTGAAAAGTCGGGAGTGGTGGTAGTCTGGCTGTGGCAAGAGGAATACACCCAGTGTTTCCATGCAAGGTCAATGGCAACTGTGGCCCCACTGCTGCTGGGCTGTAAGGGATTATAAAACACGTCCTGATTGCAGAGACGTTCAAGTTGAAAAAAAAGTTCGTCAGGCGCGTCCTCCTTTCTTAAACTAGCTAATTCAGTCAGTGTTTAATTCAGTGTTTATTAATTAACTGACTATTTAATCTGTGAACACTTGTATAAGAGAAGTCACTACATAATTCTTAGACAGTATGATTATAATCTAATTCTATCCATTTTTTTTCTCTACCCAGACTCCCCGTTTGCAGTGTATACAGTGTAGTCAGTCTTCTAAATGGATGTGGTGGGATGAAAAAAGCACCAGACCAGGAATCAAAAGACCTATATTTGTAGAGCAGACTCTTCTAATAACTATTCGTGTCATTTCCTGTAATGCACGACATCTCTCTGGGCCTTGGTTTCTGATTAAAATGTGTCTTTGAACTAATTGAAATTAAACATGTCTTTTGGCTCTCAGAACTGTTTTGGGTAAAGATAATCAGTAATAAAGAATGTTCATAATAATATAGTTAAGCTTATCTTACATAAATCTGTTATAATAGGTGTTACTTTAAACTGATAATCAAGATAAATAGTGTATATTACAGGGAGGGACAAAAGTAGGTTTATAATTGTCCATATAGAAAATAATAAAATAATTAATAAATAATTATACAAGAATAAACTGTTTCTTATATTCACAACTGTAAACTTATTTTTGCCCAACCTTGCATATAACTTTAAGATTTATTGTATATTGGATAGCTTTGAGACTTTATAGTTTTTTTTTTTAAGGCTTACACATAAGTATCTTATTTGTGTTTTAAAGAACTGTAAGTGATGCAGAAGGCTCAACAGAACAGGTGGGGTTTAGGACACTTTTCCTCAAATACAGAGGATGAGGAAGATTACCGAACACATCAAAGCCAAAAAAGAATGCAAAAGTGGGAAGAAGCAAGGAGAAAATGCATTTTCCATTAAGAAAGAAAAAAAAGACTTCCACAAGGAATTAACTATCACTATATATAAATGTTCTGCTTAAAAAGAATCATCAGTAAAAAGCTAGAGAAAATTGGTGGATAAAAATGAAGTTTTTTTTTTTTTGTTTTGATTTATCATTACTCAACCACATACCACCGATTTTTAAAAAAAAAATGAATAAACCAAGAGGAGTCTTGTACTGGATCAGTCAGATGCTAGTATTTGTGGATATTTCTTGACAGTTCTTACTGTGCAATTCCACAGACAACAGTGTTTCTTCTCTGTATTGTATTTGAAAATTGCTACTGCTCTTAAGTGGTCAGAAAGCTGGGTACTTACTTCCCGATGAATAACAAGCTCTCCAGTGGCACGCCACTCGCATGCCGCTCTCCTTTCTCTCGTTGTAGCTGAAGTCACCACAAAGAAAACACGGTGTTCCCTCTCACCTACCTATTTTGCCATAAAGTGAGTTGATTTATAGAGCATGAAGAAAACCTTTCCTTTTTTGATTGTATATTCTCAGAGATCTTTTTAATACAATTAAAGTATAGAAATGCATAAGTTACAGATACAATATTGCTGCAAGTATGTAGAATTTTACTGAATAATTAAATTATTTTTAATTCTCTCCTTAGGTCACTTTGTCTAGAAGAAAAATATTAAGATACTAGTATTTAAGATGGGAAATATTACTTAATGGCTTGGAGCCTTAGACTATTAAATAGTGTGTTGAGATGATGTTCACATTGCAATCACATTTTAATGACTAAAGATAAAAATCACAATTTTTGATTCCAGATAATCTGTAAAACATGTTACAAAAAGAAATAATTCACTTAATTTTTTTTCAATGATTATCCAGTGCTATTTTCAGCTGAGAGTTGAAAGGGTCATAATGATTTCGTAGACAATTAGAGTTCAACCTTCTCAATCTCTACGGGACAAAACAGGCTGAGATAAGACATGACTGCCTTGCTTTATGATGGAACTTGGTCCAGGATATCCCAATCTTCATGTAATGCCTTCATGATGTCAATTTTACATTCAGGACAATAAGACATATATCAGCACCCTATGTGATATATATTTTTGATTACAGAATTATTACTTTAGCAGTACAGACAATAATTGCCAGAACTTATAAAAAACGAAGTTTTATTTTTAAGAAGGGTGAGTGAAAAAAAGTGTTTCTGGAAGGACATCGGGTTATGGATAAATGGAAAAGTGAAAACGAAGCGTTGCTTGAACAAAAGCAATAAAAATTAAGAATAGGATATGTAGTAGATGTAATTGGTCATTCTAGAGTTTTTAAAAAGTAAAAAAAATAAAAGAACTCACATTTAGAAATAACTGCCACTGGGAAAAAGAAGGTACTTATTCAGAAGATAGATGTATCTCACTCTGTGTTGAGTAGTTTAGCTTAGAACCTCTGCAGATCAGAAATATCAATTGTCTATTTACCCTGAGTAAAACAGGTCCTTGCAAAAACTGGTTCATATTACTCATACCAGAAAAGAATCATTTCTACTAGAAAACAAATTATTTAAAATGAAAAATAAAACTTTCTGAGTACAATACCTAGTAATGCCACTGATTGATACCAAATTCATTTGCGATAACTTGATTTTTTGTCACCACATGAGGAGATCTTCTTACCATAGCTTGCCCCGATATTGTTTTCTTGGGCAGTTTGCCTCCTAGAAGTAACAGAAACACTCTATCTGCCCAAACATATCTTCTTTCCCATCCTTCCTTTCAGTAGAGTGCTTTAGTCATTTTTTTTTTTTCCAATCTGCTGATTATAGGACACGTGTAATCAAAATATCTCATTTGCTTAAGGGAGAAAGGCTCTAGTTGGTGCTAATTTGTCTTTTATCACCCAGCGATCATCCTCATCACTTAAAAAAAAACTAACATTTTTTAAGGTCTAAGAGGTGCAATTTCGAGTGAGATACATCCTTCTGTTTCTACTGAATTGCACATGAAATCAATACGTCCCTCCTGACTCTCCTTGGATCCATTCTTTGTAACAACAGCAGCTGATTTTGGGAATCAGTGGCTAGAAATAACCAGCACCCTGGGAACAGGGAAGGAATCAGAAGAGTGCAAGCATGTTTTCCGTAGAATTCTGCTCCATACACGTGGTCATAATCAATACTTTCTCACGAGTTGGTTCATGATGACTGCCCGTCAGAAAATACACATGGAGTAAGCCTGGTGTTCAGTTTGGAATGCCATTACCACACCGGTCTTCTCCTCAACACTAAAGAAGCATGGGACCTCACAGAACCACCTCTCCTTGTGGGGCCTTTCCTGTACCGTGCAACCCTGAAAAGGAAAGGAGAGTGAGGTGGTGATGCTGTAGGACAGAAAGAAGGCACAGTCCCTGGGAGAGAATAATCTACCAGGGAGATGCAGAGTGTGTAAAAAGTACCTTCATGCTTGCACTATACTTTAAATCTGCTATGCTCCAGCTTGCGTAACAGTAATATATATGTGTATGTATATCAATCTTCTCTCTATCCATCTGTCCATCTATCTGTGTGATTTAATTGGAAATTGTAGGTGAATGCCAGATTTGAGAAAGCATTAGAAGAAACAATTACTTTTCTTAGAAAGGTTATTCATATTACACAGACTGTCTAGATGAGAAAGGGGAAAGACACTAGGAAATGTGTTCACGGTCACCAGGAAAATAAACCCAGCATACTTTTTTCTTGTCCTGATGAGTATTCTTTCTTTCCCTCTATGCCCATGCCCCCTGATCCCTGCATTCTCTCCATGTTTCCCTTGCTGTACCTAAAACCAGAACCCAAATTCAGTATTTTGCATCACACCATGGGACTATTGCAAAAGCCTCCTAACTATGAATGTCAGCAGCCAACTCTCCAGTATGAATACATTCTTGTGAATTTTTCCCTCCCCTGTGTGATACTTGGCTAATATGAATGAAACATAAAATAGAAATTGATGGGGAAGGCCAGAAAAATCAGTTTAAATCAGGACCATTGCGAGATGAAGACCTGGTTCCTGCTAGGTGCTTACCAGAAGGATGTTTTAGGGCCCTAAAGGGAGACCAAGAGCTGGCCCCTGAGAAGGTTAGGGGATTGAAAAACTAGAGCGTGAGACAGGGGCTAAAAAATTAACAAGACTGAGAAAACAAGCTTGTTCTGCCTCATTCTTTAGCCCAAAAGGCCATCCTGTTGTTAGTAGTAAAATGTGTGATTCTGAGTAGTCCTCTTTTCTTCGATTTAGGTTACATATCTGTTCAGTAGGGTTGGTAATGTCCACCTTGTAGGACTGCTATGGAATTAAATGAGATGACGTATAATAGCATGTTGGCCAGGCACATAAAGAATGTCCAGAAGGGTTCCGATGACCCTGATAACCGTCCACACGTGTACACAACGGCACTCAGTGATAGCCATTTATCACGCATTTTTTATGTACTAGGTCAGACATGGTGCTAGACACAGTAGAGAAGAAAAAGACAAGCCAAACCATGTCTCAGACATTCTGGGAAGCCTTTCCTTTGGAGCCTCTGAAATTAGATGTAGAGTATTCTACACCCCTATTCTGGCTAATGCAGGAAAGATAGGGCTGTTTTTGTTTTCCTAACACATGAAGGAAGGATAAATCATTTAGAAATGGTGAAATTGACAGCTTTTTAAAAAATTCACGGACTCTATCAGCATTAGAATGAAAACATTTGAGTCATAGGCTTGCAAGGAAGTGAGAGTTTAATAGGCGCCTTTGTAAAATCTCCAAACTAAGCTGTATCATTTTCTATACATGCTTAAATCTCTTAATTACAAAGCAACTTTAATTATACATAAAGTATGCCTCTTCAATCACGTTTTAATCACACTTGAAAAAAATTAAATTTATCCCCAAAGTTATTTTCTGCATTTCAATTCTCTTTTTTAAACTCCGGCATATTTTGAACCAAAAAGTTGCATTAAGCTAATGTTTACGCTTGCACATAATCCCACACTTTCAAGGCAACACTTAAAATATTCAGAAGAGCTTCACAAGAGGGAGTTGTTTAATTCTGTTGTTGACTCAGAGCCATTGTTCTTCACAGTTACAGCTCTACTGGCATAGGCTACATATGGTCACTTGTTTTCTCAGTGTACAGAGTGATAATGCATTAACATTCTGGCTGGTGGTGGAGGCTATGCTGTGCTTTGGGGAGTTGGATCGGGGAGGATATACTGCCCCTTGGGCAGAAAGGGGGATGACATCAACATGGGAGAGCCTGCAGATTGCCCTAGACTAATCACTGGGCTTTATCCTGTGGTGACTGTGCTAGAAGCCTAAATTTCAAACGTGTGGGTAGGGCAGATACGGAAAACAGCAGTTGTCAGAGACAGCTATGGATTGCAGCCATGGAGGAGACCTTGCCAGCTGCCTTGGCACTGCCATTCAGAGATGCTGTTCTGGATCCTCCAGTTGTCCCTTGCAACAGACTATTTATGACCCCACTTTGCTCTCGTCACTGTTGGGTAGGCCACAGGTTAAAGTGGAGTCCTGGGCTGGTGACTGATGGCCATGTGAGGTCCATTAGAAGTACTTAAATAGTTTCTTGGGGCATTAGCGTCTTCAGCAACAAGAACGGGGAATTCTTTCCAAGGTATAGTGGACATGACCTCTCCTTTACCTTTTGTGATCCCCTTTGGTGTACATGAAGTGAAGAAAAAAGGCTAAAGAAGAATTTATGTCTGTTCTTAAATCAAAATCATAAACGACGTCACCTCTATCTATTTTTGTTCCAGGTGGAATTCTATCCCAGGAGACATTTCTTGTAATACAGGGCTTGAGGGCTTCACTTATGTTTCTAAAATAATCTGGCTTACATCTATGGTTGTGAATAAAAAAAAAAGGAACTAATACCAGCAGCAGCACCAGAGGGAGCCACTCACACAGTTTTGTGTCAAGCATCAGCAGATCTGACAATAAGGTCTGAAATGCAGAAATATTAAGATTTTATTGTATTTTTTAAAAAAAAAGAATGGCAGAAAAGTTGATATGTAAAATCTGTTAGCAGCAATTCCAAATTAAGGGGCTAGTAGCAACCACTTTATTTTTCCCACTTGAAATATTTGTGAATGGTAATTGCCTGGCTGCAATCCAGAGAGTAAATCATATTTCAAAATGCAAAATTGCATTTGGAGCAAGAGGCATTCTCTCTCTGATCCTGCCATTGTCCCTTTTTAGAATACTATTAGCAAGTTTGGATGTTTGAAACTTATGCCAGTGTACTGTTTTTGTAATATAAATGATGTTACCAAAAATAAAGATGAAGAATAAAATTCTTTAGATGAACATGCCAGTTCCCAAACACATTCTCTCTCTCTCTGTCATTCTCCATCTCTCTCTAACACACACACACACACACACACACACACATCTGCACTAATGATTTTGTTGTTAAAACACTAGAGCCAGGGCTGCTGAAAGACATCAGGTAAGCTAGTCTTTGAGACCCGTGGTGGGGAAGAGGAAATCAGTACATCGAAAGAGAAATAGAAGTCATGTACCTTTATTTGCGCTGACCTGTCTCATGAAGAAATGGCCAAAAGCTTACGGTCTCCAGGGTACTTTTTAATTACCAGGCTGACAAAATATTTTAAGAAAATGTATTGAATGTTGTTCCAGGGCTTTAGTGCACATGACTAGGTTTTCTGTTGTTTAATCTTCACCTATTGTAACCCGACTTTTAAAAACATTGGAAAGAGAGAATTGCTGTAGTTCCCCTTTGAACAACAGGGCCTTATTCTTAATGCTTCTCACTCCCCCAGCTTTGACAGCAGCAGGTGTATGTCATTCCACACAATCACAAGAAAGGATGATTCTCTAAAATAAAATAATATCCTCTGGATCATGTAGTGGCACTTTATTGATCTGATTATAATAAATAAAATAAGACAATAAAGTTTATGGTGCATGACGCTGGTGAAAAATGGTTTCTTATGTTTCTTTCCATTTAACAGACATTCTCTTCAAGAAAGTACTTCATTATTTGTGCTTTGTGCTGTAGGTGGAAAGGAGAAAATGAGAGTGCAAGTTAGTTGTACTTGACTCTCTGGAAGTGTAGTCTTTTTTCTTTATAAACATTCTTTTATTCTATTCCTGCATTGGCACCCTAGCCAAGCTGCTTTCTGACAAGCTGCCCATATCTAATCTGTGAGAGAAGAGGCTGGGGGTGGGTAGTTGGGGGCATGCAGTGCGATTCTGATCAAATGTTCCTCTGCCTGTAGCACCTCAGTGTAAAACTTTACCCCTGGGGCAAAGAAGCAAATATTTATTTTTTGGTTTTTCTATCATCTGTCTGTCTGTCTTACCTATCTATTATCTATCTATCTATCTATCTATCTATCTATCATTCATGCAGTTATTCATCCATGTGTTTATCTGTCTATTTCATTTAAATTTTTCAAATAGTACTTCTCAGTCTAGGTACAAGGGGCTATTACTGAGGAAAAGATCCACAGGAATTCTGCCAATTGCCAGGAGTCTGGCAGGCATTGGTTAGTACTTCCTCAGGGAGCCTTAGCTCCCAAGTGTCTAGAGAAGTTGTGGGCTGAGGTGGGAAGCCCTGGATCTAAGATAGGTGATCTTCCCACCTTAAGGGCAAGAAAGTAGAAAGAAACCTGTTCTCCCTGGGCAGAGGGTGAGGATGAGGATGAGGGAGAAAGGAACAGCAATGGTGGTGTGGAAGGCCAACCTCAAAAGCAGAGGGGTTGGCGTGAGCTTTGCACAGACAGGGGCACCAGTGGTATTGTAACAGGGTGCAGCCAAGAGGGGGGCCCCAAAAAAGGAGTTGGAATGGGGCCCAGAACTCAGGGTGTCCAGGAAATACTAGAAAGACATGTAAGATGTCCTCACCCCTTCCCCCTCAGGTGTGAGTTGGGGGAAAGGACAAATGGAGCAGGGCCACTGAGTTGTTTTGCATAGCAACAGTTTTGCAGATAACCTCCAAAATGGTCATTTAACATATCTATGACCTTTAACTGGTTTCCTAGATATGTTAAACAGCTGTGGTCATGCTCTGAGCCAGGGAGAAGGGAGTGACTTCCACCCAAGATGGAACTGGAAGGCGACTCCCCCTGTTTGCAGCACCTGCGTGAGAGCTTGGGGATGATTGGCTCCATACCATGGGGCCACACCTGCCCAGACTCACTATGGCAGTCCAGTAAAGCTGGAAGGATACAGGAGTGCTGGCAAGTGTAGCTGATTGTAGGAGGAGTCGGAAATGGGGCTGCAGAGGAGGATTGGCTCAGGGATTTAAACACAGGTGTGGCCACCACTGAGGAGAGAACCGTGCGGTTTCACCAGAGTGCAGGACCCACAGCCCTATGAGGGAAAATCACCATGTGGCTTTAGCAGAGAACCACCACTTGGCTTTGCCCAAGTGGCAACCCTCTCCCCGCAACTTAGGTGAAGGGGAGCCACATGGCTTTGGCAGAGTGGAGACCCTCTCGCAGCTTTGCCAGAGAAGAGATTGCACATGGTTTCACCAGAGTGCAGACCCCTGCAGCTTTGGTGAAGAGAGAGAGCCACGTGGCTTTGGCAGAGTGGAGACCCTCTCACAGCTTTGGTGAAGAGTACCACGCGGCTTTGGGGTGCTCCCTTTGGCTGCATGGCCTGGGAGCAAGAGAGATTTTGCCTGGAAGAAGAGGGAAAGGACTCTTGCCAGTAGGCCATGAGAAGGTGCCACATGGCTTTGGATTAATTAGAGATCCTGCCTGGATGACGACACAGCTGAATGGTGTCAGGAGCTTGGATCCTGGACGTGTGCTTCTCTTCCTGAGTTATGGTACCCTGAATTAGGGCAGAGGGAGATAGGAAGCACTGCGGGCATCTATGGGTATCTTAAAGGACTTTGATATTTTAATGAAGACACTAGTTCCCTGCTTTAACTCTGTATAGCATTAAATAAACATTTTCTTTCCTTTTCAAAAATCTTTGGCTTTGAGAGACATCTTTCCATAAGGTGGCAGACATAAGGAACCTTTTGTTGCTCTGTAACAGTATCTCTGTACTTAGAGTGCACTGGGGTGTGTGGCATAGCTCAACAAGGAAGCCCAGAGAGGAGAGGGTCTTGTGGGACCTGAAATGGTCATCAGAGCACCTTGTCTCCAGGCTGTATCTGGCAACAGCATGATATCTATGCCACTGGCTTAAGAGAAGGAGAGGGAAATGCCTGGAGAGGGACCTAAGTGTGAGAAAGAAGGTAGTTGTATATAGTACTTGTCAGTCCATTCAAACTGTTAAAACAAAAATACCAAATATTGGGCACCTTAAACAACAGAAATTTTCCGCATACTTATAGAGTCTGGGAAGCCAAAGATCAGGGCAAATTAAGTGTCCGGTGAGGGCCCACGTTCTGCTTCCTAGACAGCTGTCTTCTTGCCCTGTAAGAACAGAGCAGAATGGGGAGGGAACCTCCGTGGGATCTCGCTCATGAAGGCACTAATCTCATTGATCAGGGCTCCACCCTCAGGGCCTCACATCCCAAGTGTTCCACTTCCAAGTATCATCACATTGGGGATTTGCTTTCAACGAATGTCTTTGGGGAACAACCTCTCACTTTGAAGTCAGGTTTGGAGCAGGACCACAAAGCAGGGAGTGAGTGGTGTTGAGAAGGCCAAGGATTTAGGGCCTAAAAAAATAATCAGCAGGAAACAGGAAGTTTCATGTGGGCAGGGATCTGGACAGTGCAGTGGAGAGGCCCCAAGACATCCACATGTGAAAAGCTCCATCAAAGAACCTCTAAGCAAATAAAATGAAATAAGAACTCAAAGTAAGATATAGAAGGAGACAAGGGGCCCTGAAGGAGGAAGTTGCCAAGTAAGCAAAACTTTTCTGTGTTTATCAGACAAAATCAGAACATGGGAAGTATCTTGAAAACCACATTTGGTTTTCAAGCTAATTGTGATTAAATGGTGATTCCAAATTCTTAGATTTAACATTCCTCTGATTAAGTATAGCATGTCAGTGGTATATGGTTAAATTCTGGATCTTCAAGCAATGCTTTCAACAAAAATCTTTGTCAAGTGCATAATAGGCAAATTTATAGCTCCTTATTCTATAGGGATTGTTGTTTAATATAATGAGATAGCAGGGGGTGGGTGGGGGCAATAATTTAAGGCAATTGACAAGCATTATATCTCTCTGATCCTAATTGTTGTTGTTGTTGTTATAATTATTATTATTATTATTTTGTATTCCTCAACAAGTCATTTAGCACTATGAAGACAAATCTTGCTTGTTCCTAAAAAATGTAGGATGGAAAAGAGTTTGATGAAGTGAATAGTGCACTGGACTTGAGGTGGATGATGTACATGTAGGTTCTAACTTTGTCATGTGTTAATGACTGCTGGAAGCTGCGAAGTTGCTTAATCTGGCTGTCTCAATGATTTTACCTATAAAATGAGAAAGACATGAACCTGGCCTGTTTCATAGAGTAGTTGTAAGGATCAAATGAGTCAAAGTCTAAAGAGACCATTTATATATTTTTAAGTCCTTTATGAATACAGGATACTGTCGAGTATATCAGAACAGAAGGCAGCATGCTGTAGTTGAGTCAGGAAATGGAGTGATTCAGAGCCTAGGTCGTATAATCAGAGGGCCCAGATATGAATTCCAGCTTTACATCAAGCTATTTATATCTCTATGACTCAATTTCCTTATTCATAAAGGAAGATAAGGATCACTTTATTTTGGAACATTTTGAGGAGTAAAGGAAAATATATATGAAGTGGTTGGCTCAAAGACTAACACCTAAGGCTGTGAAAGTAAATATTCACTATTACTACATGTGATTATTATGGTTGATGCAAGTAAGAAATAGTAAACCCAACAACTTTGGAGACAGGGATCTCAAAGCCCAAGCACTCTATTTCTATATAACACATCAGCTAATGAGCACTATATGTAGTTTGAAATATTAAGGGATTGAAATCTGTATCTTTTACTCCTAACAATGCATAGGAAGTACACTAATTTACTTTTCACCTGGAGAACTTGGTGACTCAGAATTTAGCATTGTATTAGTGGGATCTATCTCTCTATTATCTATCTATCTATCCATCTGTCATCTATCATCTATCTGGTTCTGAGGACTGCTCCATCCTCCATCTGTTGTGTCACATGATCAGGAGGGTGAATGAACGTCGTGCTGAATGGACAGACCTGTTTGGGCACAATGAAGGAACCCTGAGGACACCCCTTCCCTATCTGATGGCCTCAGCCATGTTTACTAAAGCCTTTTGGTAGCAAATCCAGAGGGTCACCAACGGTTATAGAAGAGAAGGGCAGATGTGTTTCTTTTCTCTTTGTCTCTCTCTTTCTACTTTCTGCTTTTACCCTGTTTGTTGTTCTCTTCTCCTTTTTGCTTTTTCTATCCTTTGTTTGGCCCTGTTCACATTTTCCCCAATCTTTTCCTTTTTACTTATAATTAGCATATATAATTTCCTTTCAAACACGTTATGACTCTTGTTTATCTATTTTGAATACTTGCAATCTTTTGCCAATTTTCAGGTTTTTATTTTTTCTTCTTACAGTTGCTTATGACTTGTCAGGTCTGCAAACAAAAACTTAGAAGTATAATGAATGCAAAAACTATTTTTCACCCTTATCTGTGGTGGCCCCTCTTAATTCCTGGCCTCTAGCAGTTCTTTCTCAAACCTAACGCCAGTGGGGCAATAGTACAGCTACAGCTATAGGAAGATTCCACCTTACATCACGAGAGCACGGGACGTAAAGCAGGTTTTTAAAGACCTGGATTTTGGAGAAGCAGCAAGTTACCGATAAATTTGACTTCTGTTTGGCTTCTGAGGGCCTGTTCTTATTTTGTTGTTCTCTAGTTGGTAAGTGGGGATCTGCTGGTTTCCTGGTAAATGGATACATTGACTGCGAATGGGCCCCTGAGCCTTCCTTACCTGAGAGACTAAGGTTCTGTTACCTGCTGTTAGCACCCCATCAAGCTAACTCTTCATCTGTGTGATGGTACCTGCTTCTAACTTCTTAATCACCGTGACTGCCTTACCAATGGGCGTTTTACTGTCCCTTATTACTTCCCTGCCCTGCCCCAGGTCAGGCTGCACTCTATAGTATTACTCTGTGCTTTCGCAGCCCGTTACCCTCTGCCTTCCTCCACTCTCTCTGAACTCCATGAAACGGAGGTGCTATGATCTGAATGCTTGTGTGCCGTGTCCCCAATTTAAAAACAATATTTTATTTACTTATTTTAGAGAAAGGGAAAGAGAGGGAGGAAGAGAGGAAGAGAAATATTGATGTGAGAAACATCCATTCGTTGCCTCTCAGAAGCACCCTGACTGGGGACCGAATCCCTAACCCAGACCTGGGGCCAGACTAGGAAGCCAACTGGCAGCCTTGCACTTTGCAAGACAATGCTGAAGGAATTGAGCCACACTGGTTAGACCCCTCCACCCACCAAACAATTTATATGCTGAAATCCTGATGCCCAATGTGATAACAGTAGGAAGTGAGGATTTGGAGAGGTTATTAAATTGGGAAGGCAGAACCACTATGCCTGGGATTAGTGTTTTTATGAACGAGGCTCCAGAGAGCTCCCCCACCTCTCTGGATACAAGGAGAAATCTGTGACCCAGAAGGGAGCCCTCACGAAACCAATCAGGCACCCTGACCTCAGACTTCCAGCCTTCAGACTATGAGAAATTTG
This sequence comes from Anoura caudifer, assembly GCA_004027475.1. Taxonomy (NCBI): domain Eukaryota; kingdom Metazoa; phylum Chordata; class Mammalia; order Chiroptera; family Phyllostomidae; genus Anoura; species Anoura caudifer. The sequence continues at coordinate 265,336 of PVKU01001603.1, forward strand.
TATTGTATAAACCACGTAGTCTGTAGTATTTTGTTATAGCAGCCTGAATGGACATTCAGGAGGACTTGTGGATTTAAGCTCAGTATTCCTAATAGCAAGCAGATTGAGAGCTTAACTCTGTGGGGTTCTCAGTGAGTGAGTGGAGGACTGATGATAGCTCTGAAGGCCCCCTCAGTCACTTGCTGCCATACTACTAGAGGACTTCCTCTCATCCTCTGTTAGTAGATTTGCATAGACAGGGTACTGAATGCTGTCCGGTGATGATCAGTGATTCTGTGACAGGCACCTGAATTCAGTCGCTAAAGAAGAGTAGGACTGCATCACTTACTGGGATCTTGGAATGGGGTATTCAGAGAAATAAAGGCATAGCTTTTTCAGAACCTGTAGGTAGTATGGTATGACAATCTTTTAAAAAAAACAAACAAACAAACCCAGTTATCTTCTCGTTTGGCTCCAAAAACTTCTGCTTTGACTTATAGCAGAGGAAAGGTATTGCTTTCTGAATGCTTGAGTAAGCTTTAGAATCAGGTAGGGATGGTTTCTAATCCAGTCTGTTTCTGGCCATTTTATGAACTCAATTAAGTTAACTAACCTCGGTGAGCATCAATATGTTGCTAAGTGCCCAAAATGTTGATGTAGGATGAGCTCAATGAAGATTCATTGCTTTTCATTCACAATTCAACTTTTCCTGGACAGATATTGACTTGCTTTCTCAGAGAGTTTGTGATCCTTCCACCAGAAGCTTGATAGGCTAAATATTTCAGGTGACTTCTACCTGTACCCTTTGTCCTTGTACTCTACACTTTTGTAGAGGTTTTTTTTTTTCATGGTTCAAATATGGAAACATTAATTTTCATGTCATGGAAATTTGTCTTTGCATTCATCCTTCACCCTACTATCGTTTTACCAGATTTTTTTTTTTTTTTATACTTCACCATTTTTCCTCTTGCTGAAATTTTCCTCTGGCCATATATTCTTATTTCCTGAAAGTAAAATAACATAAGGAATTTAGATACAAAGATGGAATGTCTAGAAAAATGACTGACAAAAATTCAGTGGAGGATGAACATATGTTCATGTTATAATTCAAGATTAGTTTAGACGTGGTATGTTTTTATGAAGATTCCATTGCAGCTGGACAATCAGATGTTTATAGAATTTGTGCTAATCAATCCAGAGGTATTTAGCTAAGGGTAAAATGCTCCTTCATGAGAAACAAACAAAGGGGTAGGAGAAGTTTGGCAAGATAGGATTAATAGTGAAGTTGACTAGAATGAAATGTTAGATTCAGTCATTTATTTTGTCAAAGATATTTATGATGCTAGGATCAATTTTAGGTTCTTGAGGTACAACAGGGAATTTAGCAGATAGAAATTCCTGTGTTCATGGAGCTCATATCCTACATTCAGGGTGATAGACTATAAATAAAGTAACTAATTTGTATAATGTGTTCAAAGATGGTAAGTGCCATAAAGAAAACAATAAAGCAAAGATGGAGTAAGAGGGATATTGGGGGAGGAAGGTATCATTTAAATTCAAAATTAGATGGTCAAAGTACATCTCAGTAAGAAGGTGATAGTTGGAATAAACTTGAACGAGGTAAAAGAACTCTTCAGGTGGAGGAACAGTTTGTGCAAAATTCCTACAGTGAGTGCATGCCTGTGTGAACATCAAGGAGTCCACCAAGGCTGGAGTTGAAGGAGTAGGAGGGAGGGTGTTAGGAAATGAGGTCTCAGAGGTAAGGGGGGGTGGCACAGATCATGCAGGACCTTCCAGGCCCTTGTAAACACTTTGGCTTTTACTCTGATTGAGTCCATTGAAAGGGTGTGATCAGGAGAATCTTACATTTGAAAAAGATAATTCTGGTTGCTGAATCAGTACAAGTATGGGGGAAAGCAAGTTTGTAAGTGAGTAGGCCAGTTAAAACACTCTTGCAATAATCTGGATGAACAGTGATTATGTCTTCTGCCAGGATGGAGAGATGGAGGTGGAGCTAAAAAGGGGGTTGAATTTAGGAAATATTTTGATAATAGAAGCCTACAGGATTTTCTTATGAACTGGAAGTAAATTCTGAGACTTGCATCCAGGATGACTCCTAGGTTTTTGATGAAAAAATGGAGGAATGAATTTGCCATCAACTGTGATGGGAAAGACTGAGGGTGGAGCAGGTTTTGAGAGGTGAATGTAAATAGTTCAAATTTGGACATGTTGAAATTGAGTAGTCTTTTAGGAATCCAAGTAGAGATATCTTATAAGCAGGTGGACAAAGAAATCTAGAGTTCAGGGAAAAGTCCAGGCTTGAATGTAGGAAGCTATAGATACAGATAGATATAGATGATATAGGTGATAGACAGATATAGATACAGATATTTGGGAGCATTGATATACAAATGGTATAAAGCCATGAGGCCGGATTAGATCACCAAGAGAGTAAGCAAAGATAAATGCCCAAGAAATGCATTTTATTCTCTGAATTTAAGAATTATATACCCTTAGGCAAGCTCCTTATCCCTCTGAGTCTTATTTTTTATCTATAAAATAGAAATAATGATATTGTCCTCACAGCACAAGGAGATTAAATGAGATAGTGTGTATAGACTACATGGCACCTCCGTGGATTGATTTCACTCTGTTATTTCAATGATTGCCCAACTGTCAGAGATGACTCTGAAGGGCCAAAGGAAAAACAGGCATCAAGGAGCAGCTTCCTCCACTTCATGAACTCTCTTAATTTACGTTTCTTTTGCTTTCTCACTTTCTAAGTGACTGTGTCAGTTCAGAAAAAAATTGCCTTTAATCACAGAGCAGACCCCTGTCAAGTTTAATCTTGAGATTTTACTTAGTAAAAGCAATGTAAAAAGTTATGTACAAAACAGTGTGTTCATTCCTCATTTGGATATCAATCTAGAATGTGTAGGAATCAAAATTAGCAATGAGGGATGTGGAGGTATATGGTTGCAACTAATAATTGTATCTTTTAGAATTTAATATGAACAGACAAATGCTGGCATGGTTCAAGCATAAAATTATATCACTTTAAAATACTTAGTTGAAGTGAATCTCATGCACATTAATAGATATATAAGAAAATCCAAGTGTTTATTTTGAAGTCTACAGTTATGTTTTGGGGTCTGTTATAGAATAAATCCTTTTGTTAGCATGGATTGAACCATAACATTTCACCTTGTATTTTAATTCAACATTCATGTTCAATATCCACTCTTATAATTGTAAAATGAAAACTCCTTGTGAATAGAAACTAGTGACCTTGGGGATCCATTATTTGAAATTAGTGCTTTGTGTTACTTGCTTATATGTTGAAAACAATTTACCTTTTTGTATTAGGTATTACATTTGGACATACTCTTCCATGTAACCATGTATTCCTTGTGGCTACACAAATTATATTTGTTTTGGTCATTCACATCATTGAATTTAAATATTCTGTGAACATCCAAGAGAGTCTGTGGTAGTAGAAAATTAATTAAAAATATCTTTTTTTCCTGATGATTTTTTTAAAAAAAATTGTCTTGTTCTATTTTAAGACTATAGAATTAGACAATCATTTAAAAGTTCACTAATTAAAATTATTTAAATAGTTCTTGATATGATACTTCAACTCATTCTCTAAGTAATCTATTTACATTTAAAAAGAATGTTTTCCTATCTTGCTTAATTATCTGAATCATATAAGCATTTCTAATTTCATAGAAACAATCATTCCCTTTATAAAATTAGTAATTCATATTTTATCATTATGTGGATTTAAATTCTCTGAGAAAATATGTATCGAGTAAGAATGTTAATTATTTGGACTATTGAAACTATTATATAATTTCTTAGTTTTATATCATAAACTACACAGGAATGTGAAAATTGATAACAGATTGCTTGCAACAGTGACTTGCAATTCTAAAGATATGGTATTGACTATCAGTCATACAACTGTTCTGTTACTTAATATTTCTACTACATGTAAATTGGATAGCAAATATTGTAACACAAAAATGAAGAGAATGAACAATATGAAAAATTAAATTAACTCCATTCTTTAGATGTTTTATTTTTTCTTTAAGCATTTTTGTACATTTTCTGCCTTCTTATTAATTTTCAGATTGTTTTCCTCATAATTTTTATAGCTTTTATTATTGTTTTTAGTAAGGATTGCATGCTTATTTTCTAATAATTGGAAAAGGAATAGTTGTGCAGATAGACAAATGCTACAATCCTATCATCCTGTGGTAATGGCTGGTCTCCATCCACTTTCTTTGTCTTCCATTTTCTAATTCTGTCCTTCTGAAAGTGTGTGTATGTTGTATTTGAAAGGGTGTGGATGTACACACCCTTACTTTTAAACATAAAAACTCTGTTAATGCTGTCATGCATTTAGTTATCATATTTATAGGTGAAATATTAGATGACATAGTTATTAGTTCATTGTTTCAATGACATAATTTAACATTTAATTATATGATCATTTATTTGTTTCTATTTTTTTCCTGTTATCAACAACACACATTGCATATACATTGCAGAGTTGTTTGATTATTTCCTAAGGGTAAATTCTTGATGGGGAGTTTTTTCGGCCCTCTTAACACACATTCTCAGTGTGTCCTCTCTGATGGTGGTGGCCATATGTAACCCCTCTTGCAAAGGTTCAGTGTGTACTCTTCATAATGGACATTACATTCTTTTTGATATTTGCCAATACAGTAGGTGTGGTATTTCTCATTGCCTAAATTGATAAACCTTTGGTTACTAATAATCTGAACATTTTAAAATATATTTACTTGCCAATTGGATTACATCTTTGACATGCACCTAATTTTCTAACCTATTGTTTCTTTATTCTGTTTATGGGAATGTAGATCTCCTATATGCTTTCTGTCATTGACATCAAGGGTAGATTCGGTGATACCAAATTATATACATATTGACCTATATTTTAATTTTTATTTATTCATTTTAATTATATTTTATTGATTATGCTATTATAGTTATCCCTATTTTTCTCCTTTTGCCCCCTCCACTCATCACCCCTCACTCCCTCAGGCAGTCCCCACACCATTGTTCATGTCCATGAGTTGTTTATTTGTGTTCTTTGGCTGCTCCATTTCCTATGCTGTACTTTACATCCCTATTACTATTCTGTCATTACCAATTTGCACTTCCTAATCCCTTTACCTTTTTTACCCATCCCTACAACCTCCCTCCCATCTGGCAACCATCAAAATGTTCTCTGTCTGTATGATACTGTTTCTGTTCTGCTTGTTTGTTTATTTTGTTTTTTAGATCCATTTGTTGATAGTTTGTATTTATTGCCATTTTATTGTTCATAGTTTTGATCCTCTTCTCCTTCTTCTTAAACAAGACCCTTTCACGTTTCACAGAAACTGGGTTGGTGGTCATGAACTCCTTCAGATTTTTCTTGTCTGGGAAGCTCTTTATCTGTCCTTCGATTCTAAATGATATCTTTGCTGTTTAGCAAATCTTGATGGTAGGTCTTTGCTTTTCACCAAATCTTGATGGTAGGTCCTTGCATTTCATCACTTTGAGTACTTTTTTGCCATTCCCTTCTATCTTGCAAAGTTTCTTTTGAGAAATCAGCTTACAGTCTTATGGGAGCACTCCTGTAGGTAACCACATGCTTTTCTCTTGCTGTTTTTACAATTCTCTCTTTGTACTTCACCTTTGGCATTTTAATTACAATGTGTTTTGGTGTGGGCCTCTTTGGGGTCATGTTGTTTGGGACTCTCTGCACTTCCTGGACTTGTATGTCTATTTCCTTCACCAAGTTAAGAGAGTTTTCAGTAATTTTTTTCAAATAGGTGTTCAATTTCTTGCTCTCTCTCTCCTCCCTCTGCCACCCCCATGAAACAAATGTTGGTATGCTTGAAGTTGTCCCAGGGACTCCTTACACTATCATTATTTTTTTTTGGCACAGGGGAAGTGTGTCACTGGACCCTATAGGACACCTACTACATTAGACCACTCTACCAAGCCAGGGAGTAGTAGCAGCTCTACCTGAAGCAAACACAGAGAGGCTGCCAAAATGAGGAGACAATGAAACATGGCCCAAATGAAAGAATAGAACAAAGTTCCACAAAAAGAACTAAACAAAATACAGACAAGCAACCTACTAGATTCAGAGTTCGAAACACTGGTTCTAAGGATGCTCATTAAACTTAGGGGAAGAGTAGATGAGTTCAGAGAGAACTTCAACAGCATAAAATGGATATAGAAACCATAAAAAAAGAAACATTCAGAAATGAAAGATGAACTAACTGAAATGAAGAACAATTTACTGGGAATCAATGGTAGAGTAGATGAAGCCAAGAAACAAATCAGCAATTTGGAATATAAGATAGCGAAAATCACCAAATCAGAAAAGCAAGAAGAAAAAAGAATCCAAAAAACCCTGTATTGTTTTAGATGCCTTTATGCTTTGGGTTTTTTACCAAAACCCAAAACAAATTAAATTTTTGTTTCATTCAGAACTTGTTTTGTTGTGATGTACAAGATAAGGAAATGGCAGTATTGAAGAACCCATCTTCCCATACTGATTTTAAATGTGGTCATTATTATCTACAAAATACAAGCACCTGCATCTTTTGGATTTTTTCATTTTCATCGGTCTGCTTATTAGAAAAAATGCTACATTATTTTAATTTATTATGTATTTTTTACTAACTTCTTTGTGTTAAATAATACAGGTTGTATTACTCTTCTTTTTAAAGTATTTGCTTCCTATCTCATCCACTTTTTGTTCCAGGGGGATTGTTTTAAATAATCTTTTATATTATTGAAATTTCAGAATCAATATGCCAATCTATCAATTTTTTCAAAGGCTTATTTTATTTTAAACTTAATGTTTTATTTTGAAACAATCTTCAACTTTAAAAGAGTTGCAAGCAGAGTACAAATGCCTGCATTTTCCTTAAACCATATGGAAGTAATTTACCCATTTCTCCTTCCAGTACTTTAGTGTTCATTTCCTAAAAATAAAGAATTCTTTCTTAATTACAGTACAACAATCAAAATCAGGACATTAACACTGATATGTTCTCAAACCTTGTTAGTTTTGTCAAGTGTTTCAAAGTGTTCTTTGTAACAAAAAATCCACCATGGAGTTATGTTTTGTATTTAGTTGCCATGTCTCTTTAGCCTTGTTCCTTCAGTCTGATACAGTTTTTCAACCTTTCTTTGACTTTATAACTTTGACATTGGAAGGGTTATAGGGCAGTTGTTTGGCAGTCAGTTAGTTTGGGTTTGTTTGATGCTTTTCATGGTTAGCTTTAGATCATGCATCTTAGGCAGGAATATTACAGAAGTGATGTTATATACTTTTCATTCCATCCTCTCAGGCCATACTTAATTAAGGTGATGCCTGCCAGTATTCTTCTTTGTGAAGTTATTCTTATCCCCATTATAATTAATAATTTTTTTTGAAAGAGATACCTGAACAATGTGTAAATAACCAATTTCCAGCTAACTTAACTCTTTTTAGCAGGATATACTTTTTATATTTAATTTTATTTAATGGGTTACAGTAAGTTATTCTCAGTTTTTTCATGGCTACATTTTCCATATTTGACCATTTAGAGCACTGAAGGGCGGGTCTTGTTCCCTTGTGACACGCCCCTGTTGTGCTGGGAGCACACCCTTGTTTTCTGATAGAGTAAGGTGTTTGTACTTTCCCTTCTCCAAAGAGCCCTCTTTTGTTTTTTTTTCTTTCTTTTTTTAAACTCTTTTTTTTGTCATTTACACTTCATTTTGTTTGTCTTAGGAGAAGAGTAGTTTGGGCAAGTAGAAAGTCAATATCTGTTTTTAGTCATGCCAGTTTTCTTATCAAATGTAACAATAATGTATAAAATATTTATTTCATAAATTTATAGAAATGTTTTTATTTGTATGGCATATTTAGTGACATATCTGATTAAGTCAACAAGTGTAAGCATTTTTCCATTTTGACAATATAATGTCTTTTGCATTTTTTGGATGTAAAACGAACTTTAATTTTTAGAGCAGTGTTAGGTCTGACACAAAATTGAATGGAAGGTGCAGAGACGTCTCGCACGCTCCCAGAGCCCGTAGATGTAGCTTCCCGCATTATCAACATTGCTGCACCGGAGGGCCACATTTGTGAAAAATCAATGAACCTACATTAACGTGTTAGTATCCCCCAAAGTTCATAGTTTATATTAGGGTTCATTCTGAGTGTTATACGTTTTATCTGTTTTGGAAAACATATAATGACATGTATTCACCATTGTAGTATCATGCAGAATAATTTCACTACCCTAACAATCCTCTATGCTCTGCCCCCATCCTTTGACAACCATTAATTTTTCTACTATTTACGTAGCTTTGCCTTTTCTAGAATGTCGTATAAGTTAGAATCATATAGTATGCAGCATTTTCAGATTTTCGCTTAGTGTAATATGCATTGAAGTTTCCTCTGTATTTTGATAGCTGCTTTCTTTTTAGTGCTGAATAGTGTTTAATTGTCTGAATGTAGCACAGTGTATTTATCCATTCATGTACTGAAGGGCATTTTGGTTGGTTCCACATTTTGGCAAGTATGAATAAAGTTCCTATAAACATCCATGTTCAGGTTTTTGTGTAGACATAAGTTTTCAACTTTTTGGGGGAGTAAAGGAACATAATTGCTGAATCATATAATAAGAGTACGTTTAGTTTTCTAAGAAAGTGCTAATTTGTCTTCCAAAATCGCTGTACCATTTTGCATTCTAACAAGCAATCTATCAATTTTTTGAGCATCTGTTGCTGCTCATCCTCTCCAGCATGTGGTGTGGTCAGTGCTCTGGGTTTTGGCCATTGTAATAGGTTAAATGTTATCTCATTGCTTTTGTTTGTAGTTCCCTAATGACGTATGATGTGGAGCATCTTTTCATGTGATTATTTTCCATGTGTATATTTTTGGTACAATGTTTGTTAAAGTTTTTGGCTCATTTTAAAAATTTGGTTGTTTTCTTATTGTTGAGTTTTAAGAGTTCTTTCTATGTTAACAATAGTCCTTTATCAGTGGTTTCTTTTGTAACCATTTTCTCCCAGTCTGTAGCTTGTCTTCTTATACTCTTGACAGAGCTTTTGCAGACCAGAAGTTTTTAATTGCAATGAAGTCCAACTTATCAATGATTTCTTTTGTGGGTCATGCCTTTGCTATTGTATCTAAAGAGTCATTGCCATGCTCAAGGTTGTCTAGATTTTCTCTCATTGTATCTTCTAGGAATGACTGTTTCATTGTAGAGGAAAATCATATTTAAAAGCCATGGTCTGGGCACCAGGTATTACTATTGGAGTGCCACTTTTCTCTGGGCTCTCGCTGAGCAGAGCCAGGAATATAAATTCATACACATTCACATCAGTATGTGTATACCTTCCTACCCATCTATTTAAAGCAATGGGTTTATGTTAATACTTCAAATTCTAATCAAACACTACAGAATTCATTCTGGTTTTCTCTCTTTTCATATTTTGAAATTGCTTATCTGTTAGTGAAGAACATGGCTTCCAGTGTTCTTAAGATCTATCAATTCCCTTGAATGAAAGCAATATCTCATTGCTGCTCCCGCCCCTTCTGCTTCGAAGATGCCCTCCTCACTTCACTTGGGCTTTCATGTCCTTGTGGACCTGCCACCCTGCGTGAACACCTCCCATTTGGGCTCCAACAGCCTTATGTCTGTGCTTGTCTCTTTGTTGTTGCCCTCCTCACCTTGCTAATGATCTGACCCTGCACTGGTTGCTTCCATATATGTATGAACCCCTTGCTCCTTCCAAGGTCTCGCTCTGGACCATCATGGATCCATGCTCTGCCATATGAATATGCTTTCCTTACTTAGCCTCATTCAACTACTTTGTTTTTATTTAGTAAGGAAAAATAAGGGGAAGGAAAGAAAGCCAGATCTTTTATGTCCCTTAGCAAAATTTATATTTGTTGTTAGTTTTCTTGTCAGATTCCTAGCTATCTTATATTTTTATTTGTATTGTGAGCATTTTAAAAAATATTGTCACCTTATTTTTAGTATATAAGAAAATTTTATTTATATGTTTAATGTTTATAACCAGCCAAGTTCTTGAGCTCTTTTATATAGATTTAATCATTTTCAATTTAGGAATCATAATCTCATCTTCAAGTAGTGATCGTTTTGCTTTATCCTCATATGTATTTATTCAGACTTTTCCTATAGCATTAGTTTTCATATCTTTGTATGCATAATGGATGTTTTCTTAAATAGATAAAAGTTCTTTGCAGTTGAGAAGCTCTTAGCTTAGATTGTGTAGTTTGTATTTGTAGGGAAAAAGTTATATAAGTGAAAATGTTCATAACATTTATTGCTCAGTATTAGAATTTATTTTTTAAATTTATGTTCTGTTAATATATTATAGTAAGATATATAAAATTAGAACATTTAAAAAAGTGAGGGACTTTTAAATATATTTAAGAATCAGCTAACATACTGGTTGATCTTTAAGCTTACATTTTTTTTTCTTTCCAGACTTTAGTAGTAGAATATATGTAATTACAAACAATTCTTGAGTCAACTTCAATCCAAAATCCTTAACCAGAAAGTGGGGATGACATGAGGTGGGGAATGTCAAAATTAAAGCTATTTATTATGGTTGACTTATATTAGAAACATTGTTTCTAAAATTACTCAAAATATTCTGTCAGGTTCCCATTTATATCTTAAAATCTTCTAAAGGTATCTCATTTTCATATTCTTGCACCTGAAATAATATAGGAATTCTTCATAACCATGTTTTTCAAATGGTAACATGCCTATGAATTACCTGTGTAAGGTGGCTGGGAATTTGTACTTTAATAAAACACTCCAGGTAACAACAGATTCATGCGCCAAACCAAATCAACAAAACAAACAAGTGGGCAAAATAGAACCAGAGACATGGAAATAAAGAACAAACTGACAGTGACCAGATGGGAGGGGAGAGGGGGATAAGGGAGAAGAAAGGGGAAAGGTCAAGTCAAGGAACATGTATAAAAGACCCATGCACAAAGACAACGGGTGTGGGGTGGGGGGTATTGAATATGGGAGGTGGGGGTGGGTGGAGCAAGGGAGAGTAATGGGGGTGGGGGGAATGGGTATGACTATAATTGACAACCATAAAAAAAGAAACACTGAGTTAGAGTGAGAGGACATTTAAACAACATTTCAACTACTACACTGTTGTTACAAGTGGAGACAAGCAGGAATATTTTTTCCAGTGAAGATACCAGAGTTCGGGAATAGAGAGCATTGTGTCGTTGGAGTCAACTGCTTTCTACGGAAATAGGCTGTTGATGTTCATTGTCTCTCTGGGACCAAGAGCTAAGTTCTTTGAATGTTCCTATACTTTCTTAGGTTTTTAGTAAAATGATACAAACAGTCTGAAAGAAGTTGCAAAGTTACTCTAGTTTTTAGTTATTTATCCAATTTTCAGTGTTTAAGAAGCTTTCTTCCAAATAAGAGTACGCTCAGAATTATCTTTGAATAGCTACCAAATAATGGTTTTTGCTTGGAAACTCCTAAGAATAGCATGTTTTGGAGGAAATTATTCAGTCTTTTGGTCTAATGTAAACCTAAAAGGTGGCCTGAAGTTTGCTCAACAATTTAAAATGTGTTGGTGTTCAGTTCTGTGTAACTAATGCTCTACTTTCCCTGTTGGTCCCTTCGCTTTCTGTCACTTATGAAGACCAGAGCTGTGAAGCTTGAGGCCACTCAGGTTCCAATTTTGTGACAAATCTCCCAGGGCTCAATGGAGTGGCAGTAAGTTCTCACGGTTTGATTTCCTTTTAACCACCCAAGTGTTAGAAGAGGAGCAACAAAGTCTCCCATAGAAAATAGTAATTCTGTTTCCTGACTGTCCTCCATAGTAAAGACTTACCTCTTTTGTTCCATTGATTTGTTGTTGTTGTTGTTGAATAATTTTAATACATTCCTCCACATAATATATGGTATGGTTTTCACAAATTGGCATAATCCTTTAACATTGTGTTTTGAGTGTAACCACTGGTTCTCACTTTTTTCCCTCTATTCCCGTCATCTGCCATGGAACAGTTGATTTTATTTTTAAAAATGTCTCTAGCCATTTAAGCTTTAACTATATGCCGTTTTATGTTGTAAAGTTGGATCCATTTTTAATGGTATAGATATCTATAAAAACCTTATGCTCCGTGAAACATTATTTTGTGATATTTTGGCATCAGTTTAATTTAAAAAAGTCATTTTAGGGAAAAGTGTAGTACAGTTTATGATGTACATTTACTCAAGAATGAGGGAGGGATATTATGAGGAGAAAATAATGGGTTTTGAGTCTGACAGACATACCGATAGCAAGCTGACTCTGCTTTTTGTAACTATATCCAGAAACTAACAGACTAACTACAGAGACAAGACAAAAATCAAACAATACACAATGTGTATTTCTGGTAGTTTTGTTGTTACTTTTGAGCAAGTCCAAAATTTTCTTTTTGAACTAATTCATCAAATACTAAGTGAACCATCTCACACTTGCTTAAAAAAAAAAAAAAAGACAAATGATTACTATATCGCCTTACTAAGATATTAAGAAATCAGTTTTAAATGACCAACATTAAAAGAAAAATAATTTTGTTACTATTCAAATATGCTATAAAGAAATATCCAGATATATTTTCTAATAATCAAATTATTTAGAACAAAAGATCGTTGTTTATCGTACATTTTCTGTTTGCTCCAGGTAGTGGCTCCCATTCTTTGGCAGATGTACATGGTATGCATAGGAGTTTTGGAACACATTTTAATAACTCTGATTTTTTTTACCACTAATAACCCATCTCATAATTTGGCGACCCTCAGCTAAAGAGAAGCCAAAGGGGGAAGTTCGATACTTGCGTCCAGGACAATTGATTTCTAGGTGGGGTTTAACTATGCATCTCATTAATGCTATAATGTACCTACTGGTTATTATCTCTTTGTGACCCCATCCCACCCTGATCCATGTTCTGTTCTTTTCTGTCTTGTTCTATGCCCTAGGAGGATGAACTTGACTTAAATGAATTGTTTTCACCTAGGCTCCTTTAACAGCTGCCTTCTGTTTAAATCTGATAGATGCCTGTTAACGGCAGGAGGATGGACAGCAGTGGGAGAAAGAGTTTGGGTAATTACCTAGCACCCCATTCTTTCGCGTGGCGGGCTGTGATTTCTGGCAGTGACTGCATCCTTTCGGGACCACAGCCCTGGCTGAGATTCCCATGTGCATCCTCCAGCTCTAATGCACTCTGGGAACACTGTGGGAATACTCTTTTTTGTTTTTCTTGCCCTGGGCCAGGAAATGCTTTTCTTCAGTTGGTGTTCTCTGGGTGCCTGCAACACTCGTTTTTTCTTTTCCTTCATGCTGCTTGCACCTCTGTTAACTGTCTTTTATTAAAATCCCTTGACTTGCATTATGAATCTTGCATGACTGAGACAGCAATGAGATGTACCATGTCACACATTTGATTGTCAAAATTCCATTCTTGGACATAGAAATAAGGCGGAAATCTAAAGAAGATCTTTAAGACATGATCTGCCCAGAAAATATTTACATTTAAAATAGTTTGACTACTGCCTCATACTGCTTCTCTGCCTTTTCTGTTACTGCAACATGCTACTCAGCACCTGACATTGCTTCCCACCCCCACTCTGCCTACTGTGGCAGTAACTGCTGCTTTCACCTTCACTCCTACTTTGAAGATCTCATCACTTATAGTGATTAGAAGCCATTTAAGGTGGGTTGAGGGAAGATGAGGCTTTTACAGGAACAATAGTAAAAGACAGTGACATCTGAAATAAAACATGCTTTGGAATGTGTTCAGCACTCCTCCTACTCTGGAACCTTGGTGGATACGATCCGTGCCAGGTGTGCTCCGTGGGGATTGGTTTGAAGCTAGCTTACCCTGCTCTGGCCCGACTCTTTATGTAGCTCGTATGACTGACTTTCCTCTCATTTGGCTTCCGATGTCCTTGAAATGATGCCCCCAGGATGTAATATGCCAACTGTCATGTAGGAGCTACCATCTTGCCTCTTCCGATGTTATTCTTCCTACCATCACTCTGGGTTTGGGCTGTGCTGATGCTTTTATTTGGATTGCCATGACTTCCTACCCTTCTCTGCCCCTCCACACACACTTGTATAGCCATCTGATGCTCCTCGGTCTAACATCTTTGCCTTCCTTGAGTCAGTCTTCCGTAATATCAGCCACCCTTCAACACTGCCACCACCATCTCCGTTACTACTCCTGTTTTACACTCACTGCCAATTTCTTTGTTTCAGCCCTTAAACTGAGCTTTTAGATATTCAGTCTCTACAGATGATGAAGTTTGGCATTTTGGACTTTGTTTTTAATACTACAGACTTAATAGAAAGAGAGGTTAGTCCTCGAGAATTCTTTAGTTTTGGGAGTTACAGCAGATGCATTGAAATATATTTTTATCTTGAAGAAATAAGATTACACCTTTGATCCCTTGGTTATTTTTGATATAATTTTATTGTAACAGTGTTTTTTTCCCATTCCTTTGGACTCTGTTTCTAAACTGAAATGTTATTCATTTGTCAATAGAAATTATCTTATTTTCTGCATGAATAAATGTTCTGTGCAGTATAGTTTCTGTAGCAGAAATGCAATTCCCTGGTTAAGATAGGAACAGAGTTTAAACAAGATGATGGAAAACTGAGTCTCATATTGTTTTTATTATTAAATTTATATAAAGAAAAAATGACAAAAAGGAGGGAAAGAACCGATTGAAATGCCAACTTTCTTCAGAAAAATTTCCCTCAGTTCGTTCTCATTCTCGGCTCTCCACATGCCAGGATCACAGACCCGTCATGTGGTCCTTCAGAAGAAGTGTGTTGTATAAGCTCTTGCTGTTAAAAAATTAATGCAATCTCATTATCTGTTAATAATTGGGAATCACTGAGAAAATATAAATATTTTACTTATTTTCAAAGTGTAGGGTTATTCTGATATTTAAGAAAGTCATAGACAAACTGCAGAAGACTTAGGGATCCTTAAAATTGACTCAAGAGTTTTAAAATGGGACCTCTGAAGAAAGCTGAAAGGAACTGCAGTTATTCAGTGGAGAGAAAAGATGTGGTACAATTGCCTTCAGGGGAGGTTAATGGGCAATGAATGTTCCTTTTTCTTCTGTGAGGGTAACAAGAGTGAACAGTAGTAAATGTTAATAAGAAAAGTAGAAACCATAGATTCTCGGTGGATATTTTTAGAATTCTCCTTTTTGAAGCTCTTCAAAACTAGACTTAGACGATTTTCTCAATATTTACAAATTATACTCAGTAGAAACACAATTTTTCAGAGATATTTATTTTCTAAGATTTCCTCAGTCAAAGATGCTTGGGAAAATGTTGCATATTATGTTCCCTTCTTGGATATTAGCAGTGCACATTAACATATTTCAGGCTCAGAGAAGTCCTGGGAAAACAAGAGCTTGTTCAAGTCTGCTCAATGCTTAGCCAACACAGTTAGTTTATGCGCACAAGGGAAGAATTTTCCCCCACAGCGCACATCACATTATTTAAGTTTTCTCTTGATGCCTGTTTAGGAAGCACTAGTTTAAAGCCTGAAGAGTGAATTTCCCCACTTGTTGAAGCTCACTGTTGACTTCTAAAATTACATTAAGAAATGGTTGCGAACTTGTAGAATTTAATCCAAGGAATGAATATGAGTTAAATAAGAAACATGTAGGAAACTATACAAAGGAATTACCTTGAGATTGAGTAAATGCTTTATGGTTCTGTTCCCATGAAATATGTGTACCAGGATGGAGAACACAAAGGCAAAAACGTGTTGGGTTCACATATATGGAGAAGCTGTGGTTTATGTTACAGCATTAAAAGCACTTTCCATGCACCCGGAAAATAATGTAAATGAAGTGTATGCTAAATCTGTTAACCACCAGGCCATGAGATACATGTCTGGATACCTTCTGCATTATTCTAATATCAGTATTTTGAAATAAACCTCAAGGAGTATTTATTATTGAAAGTTGTGGTTCATAAAAGCCCTTTTAACTAAGAATCATGGCACTTGCACTCAAATTATGTAAGACTATGTGAATACAGCAATTACATTTGGAGGAATGAAAGTGTCCTTGTAGGTTGGAACAATGCCAGAAACATTTGGGAGCTTAATTCTGTTACCCAATTTCTCCCATGCAGTGATTTGTGTTGAGTACATTGTCAATTTACTGTTGATTTAAAAATCATTAAATATTGAAAATGGTAATGCAATAAAGAACTAGAAGGGACTTTTGAATGAAGAGTATTGAGTTGTATTTAATATGTGTTGAATGATTATTTTTGCTCTTTGTAATACTAATCATTTTCCCATCTAATTCTTTCTAATTATTTTCATCCTGGGAACAAGTTGGCTTAGTCCCTCCTTTGAGCAAAAAGTGTATCACATTTTTTTCTTCTATCCAACTAAGATAATGTGTGGTATTCAAAGTGTCTAATATTCTTCAAGGAAAGAGAGACTCCTACAGACTAACTTTTGTAATTTTACTGTGTTACCACATAAATAGCACATATAGATATCTGTGTTAAAGGTTTTAAATTTCACTTCAGTTTGCTTATATTTTCAGTAATTAATGAATCTTAACATTAGAAAAAACTCTGAAATACTATTTTTTGACTATATTAAAACTTTAAAAAAATTACATTCTTTTTGAAAGGCATTTGATTCATTCTATTAAAGTTTTGTAATATTTAATGATAAACACTATGGGAGACAATATTTCCTACAGTTTCTGAATTTAATAAGTTGAGTGCTGTTAGTAGTAGTTAGTTGTAAATCTTTTAAACTTATACTTTGCCTGATGAATTATATAGTATGACTTGGTCAAACAACTGTACATATATATTTTTCCTTAAGTATTAACAAACTACAATACATTTTTATAACTCTGTATAACCAGCTTCAAAGAAATGACACAGTGATTTGAAGTCAATTTGTGTAATAAAGCATTTGTATTACTGATATTTCCCAGGAAGGCAATTAGGTGTCTGTTTAAAAGTAGAAACCCAAGATTTAATATTGAATGACAAGTTTTTATTATTTCCCTTTGATAACATATATATGAGATCTGTCTAGAAGGTATCCAGCCATGTAATATGAAAAATAGAGACATTTATTGAAAAAGACACGAAATGTTATACATAGGACAATGGCACCTCTGTCACCTTCAAAGTAGGCACTTTTGGACCTCACACAGTTCTCCTGCTTACCATCAGCTGCCCTGTCATATTTTCCTGAATCTCATCAATGGACTGAAATCTCCTTTTCAAAGGTGATTTTAGTTTTGGGAAAAGCCAGCAGTCTCAAAACTCCAAATCTGGGTTGTAGGGGTGCTGAGTAATCTAGGTGATTTGATGTTTCACACACACACACACAAAAAAAAACAAAACTCTGCACGAGATGTGATGCATGAGCAGGCATGTTGTCTTGATAAAGCTGCCAATCACCAGTTGCCCATAGCTGCAGCCTTCATCAGAGTAGTTTCTGTGGAGGTGTACAAGCATAACACAAAATTGGATGAAGGATTGTTGCTCTACTCCCTCAGTCATTTTGAGTGCAGCAGCCACGAGGTCCATGTGCTCAACCAGGTATACCACCCCCACTGACTAGTACAATGAAGTTGTCATTGTTCACGCATGCTCATTCCAGTCCACTCTCCTTGGCTGCCAGGTTACATTGATGTCACACAAACCGTTCTCGTAATATTAACAATGGCTGGGCTGTTTCCGGACATATCTCACATTCGTATTTGCAGAGTGGATAATATTGAGCCTCAAGTCTCTATAGATCACGTGGTTAGCTATGTAGAACCACTATATATTTTCTGGTCTGGCCCGCACCAGATCTTTTATATTTATTTTCAGACCTGACATTTGGATGTTTAATTCTCACTTTCAGCGATAACACTCTTCTGGCAATTTATGAATTTCTATTGCTTTAAGAGGAAAAAAATATAAACATTACTGTTAAGCTGAATTTTTTTCTATAGAACAATTTATTGTATTTTCTCAGTAGAAACACTATTATGCATATTAAACCATCACCATTAAGTACTGAAAATTGCAATGCTGTAAAGGACTACAAGGGATCAAATTCTTTCAAGGTAATGGGATTTTGAAATAGATCATTTATACCTAGTTATAGTTATTCATCAACAACATGCCACTCTGTAAATAATGACTCAACTGACCAGTGAACATAATTTTTGGAGTTGTATTAAGTTATATACTATTGCATTGACACTTTGGTATTTATTTACTCATAATTTATGTTCCACTTTATGTTTGATTATATATATATGTACATATATATAATTTTAGCTTGAGAAAATCTGTAAAAAATACAGTTTGAAAAGTATTGCACAAACTGGGCACTTTTTAAAAATCTTGGCAACATTACTGAATATAATTCAAAATTATAGTCTTGTTCATAACATTCCGATTTAAAACATCTTTTTTAGAAAGCTCAATGTCTGCTTTTTTAAGATTATCATAAAATCTATTCCATATTTGATACTAAGGAGTATGCCTAGGGAAAATGATTGATAGCTTCCTGTGGCTATCTGCCTGTATAGCAGGAGAGCAGGTAATGCTCCTCATCAGAGTTGATAAGCTCTAATATCCATAAACCGGAAGATAAAATGTAGGCTTCTGCTTGAATTAAATGAGCCACTGATGCAATTTCATGCACATTTGGTATACATTTATTCCATGTTTACGTCTGTCGTTCGCTTCTTCTCATCTCAAGAAGGTAACTAGGTATTGCAACTGTTAAGTACAAATGTGTAGATTTTGGTCTTTAAAAACTGTTTACCTTGACTCTTATCATTTTGTAAAAGTAAAAGAAAAAGCCGAAAAAATATGTTTTTTATATTTTACTTTCTTCAGTTTGGTTAGCTTGAAGATAATAGGTAATAATCAAAAAGGTTGAAATTTGATAATGTCCTTACCATAATTGTTAAATTTCTATACTTCTGGCTTCAAAGGCTAGATGTTTACAATTACAGGCTGCAGGATCATACTGAATAATTAACTCACTTTTAATCTATATACATATATTTTATGATTCTTTATAATAATAAAAAATGTTTTCTTTGTTGTTTTGTTCTGCTGCTTTGGAAATGGAAGCTATAAAGAAATACATAACAAACTGACTCATGTGAAGAACCATCATTGTTCCTGTCAATCTGTGCCTTTAAAAATCTGATATTATAGCAGAATGATCTGTTCCATATGTATGACATTCCCAGGTTAATTAAAACTTAATTCCCAGGATCAAAACAATCCTTCAAAGAAGGCATACATGTTTCAGATAATAGAAGCAAAACCTGAGACTTGGAGAGATTAGGTAATTGGCCAATGATCACACAGCTAGTAAATGACTGAATTGACTCCAGTTCTGAGCTTGTTGCCCTCCCCATGCAGTGAGCTCAGTTGTTGCTCTCTGCACTAATACACTCATGTTTTCAGAACCTGCTGAGATATGTTGGACAGTTTTCTTCCACACTAAATGACTTCAGATTGCTAAACCTTTGGAGTCATTGTGCTTTTTATAGATCAGCAACTTCTTCCCATTCTTGGTTGACTCCACTAGGGTTTGTTTCCTTTGCGCTTGCACTAGGGCAGCTAAGCACTGTTGGAGGAAATCAGAAAATGGGGAAGTGTTGGGGACATTTTAAATTCACACTGACCAGCCACAGCGGAACTCTGAGAAGAGCCTAGCAATTCTACTGTCCTTCTCTGGTCTCCTGCTTTGTGTGATACAGACATTTGATCTATCCACCTTCCTCCTTACTGTGAGCAGATGACCCCTTTTCCTGCTTTACAGAGAAAATAAAGGCTATCAGAAATTGTGCCAACTTTCTGGCCAGTGTTCATTCAAATTTTATTATTGTTGCAATAAAATAAAAGTCAACTTTGTTAAATACTTAAAATATATAAACTTAAATCTGTGCATTGTGTGTACAGAAATGAATAAGGCAAACTCATTTCCTGGTCTCTTAGAGCTATAGTAGAGGCAAATAGTAAAGTTATGTAACAGTTATTTATAAATGATCATTAAAAATTAAAAAAAAATAAGTTCCAGAAAGAGAATGGAGCAGGTGGTATGAAAGAGTGGGGTGGGAGAAGGTAGCATTTGCAAGAGTGGCAAGGTAAAACGCTTTTTGAGAATCAATATGGCATAGTGATTAAGAATATAGGCTGAGATTCAGTTTTACCACTTATTGCCTGGGTAACTTTGAGCAAGTTACTTAAATTCTCTGTTTTTTTTTTTTAATTATATTTTATTGATTATGCTATTACAGTTGTCCCATTTTCCCCCCTTCATTACCCTCCACCCTGCACACCCCTCCCACCCACATTCCCCCCTTTAGTTCATGCCCATGTGTCATAAGTTCTTTAGCTTCTACATTTCCCACACTACTCTTGCCCTCCCCCTGTCTATTTTCTACCTACCATC